>CAMPET010000002.1:773216-784919 GCA_946803715.1 Beroe ovata | reverse complement strand
TGTGTGTGTGTGTGTGTGTGTGTGTGTGTGTACGCGTGGAGTTGTCCTGGTCATGTAGAATGGTGTTATAGTGGCACAACTTCAAGTCCGATTGGGGAATTTTTGAAGTTTTAATCAACGATTCATTTTAAAGATGTGAAAACTTTGAGCTTGGTTTTTCGATTAAAATTTAAACTTAAAGTTCTGGATCTTTCAACTTCAAGCTTTTTCGGTTATAGATGAAAGTGTTTGAATGTAGGAATCAGATTAATCCAATCGTTGGTTTTAATCATTTTCTGTATCCATAATCTGATATTCTGATATCGGAATGGACCTCTGACTGATTTGACTTAACTGAATGACACATGATATATTGATATTCGCCGAGTATTTGCCCTTATTTAATAACGTGCAACATCGCTTTTTACCCGATTGATTTTATTTTCATTTTGCTTTTTGGTGCTTTCTAGTCACAGCTAGAATTCTCAGGGTTCCTCATAAAATGCTGTGACAGCTATTGTAGTTTCGTTTGAGTAATTCAAATTGTATATTAATCAAGGTTATGATAATGATTATGAACTGTCGTCTTCGAGGTATACTTTCACTTCCAGTTCATTTCATCGTCATCGAGGTCTAATTTCTCATAATTTTGTCAGAATAAGAATCGGCATTATCATTATGAATGTGGATTTGCTTTGTGAGATTTTATCTGACCTCTGTTTCTCCGTCTCGCGCGCCTATTGCCGTTCGGCAGTCGATGGAGGCGCGCGAACGCGAGAAACAGAGGTCAGATAAAATCTGACAAGATTTGCATTGCTGGAACTGGAAGTGGATTGAGGATTAGTTTGCCTGGCGATGATTTGATTTTGCCGGATGTTATCTATGTCCACTGTTTCTTGTGCGCGCAAGAAACAGTGGACAGATAATATCCGGCAAGCGATGATAGAGTTACTGTTCAGACCCTGTGAGACCTAAGACTCTAAGAGTAAGACCCTGCTGTTAGACCCTGGTTTCGCGCGCGCCGTTAAACTTAACCGTGAACGCTTAGTCTTACAGCTTAGCGACAGATGGATTATTAATACTACTACTAATACTATTAAATTTAGTGCACTCGTCAATTCTTCGATTATCATATTTTGCCTGACCTCTGTTCCTCGCGCGCACGCCTAGTCATCAAACTCAAAGGTGTTCCCGGGGCCCCGCGCTGCATGACCCAAATACTCCGCGCGCGCTGCGTGTGCACACGTTGCGCGCCCCTGTTCTAGTTCTACTCGGTGAACTGAAAAGTCGTAGAACCACGGAGACGCGCAGCGCGCGCGGAGTATTTGGGTCTTGCAGCGCGGCCCGGGAACAGCGCTGCGCGTCTCCTTTCTACGACTTTTCAGTTCACTGAGTAGAACACTAGAACAGGGCGCGCAACGTGTGCACACTTGTACTTGTAGGATTTCACCCTACCCTTGCTGGCGGGATTTTATCACTGGCAAGGATAAAATCGGGGCGGATTGAAAATCAGCGCATCGGGTAAAATCGACTACAAGTGCACACTCGAAGGCCTCCGAACAGCGCTTGTAGGATTNCAGCGCGCGCGGAGTATTTGGGTCATGCAGCGCGGGGGCCGGGATGTTCCCGCGCTGCGTGACCAGTGACGCCGTGACCCAAATACTCCGCGCTCCTTTCTACGACTTTTCAGTTCACTGAGTAGAACAGGGGCGCGCAACGTGTGCACAGGCCGGGAACACCTTTGACTTTGATGACTAGGCGTGCGCGCGAGGAACAGAGGTCAGGCAAAATATGATAATCGAAGAATTGACGAGTGCACTAAATTTAATAGTATTAGTAGTAGTATTAGTAATCCGATGAGAGATAGTTAGTTAATTCTCTTTTGACAGTGACTCTGTTTACAAATGAAAATACGTCTTTTAATTGCGATCAATTTCGTCGTTCAACGACATCGTCAGGCTCAAATTTGATTGTATAAACTTTACAACACTACTTTATACAATCAAATTTGAGCCTGACGATGTCGTTGAACGACGAAATTGATCGCAATTAAAAGACGTATTTTCATTTGTAAACAGAGTCACTGTCAAAAGAGAATTAACTAACTATCTCTCATCGGATTACTAATACTACTACTAATACTATTAAATTTAGTGCACTCGTCAATTCTTCGATTATCATATTTTGCCTGACCTCTGTTCCTCGCGCGCACGCCTAGTCATCAAAGTCAAAGGTGTTCCCGGCCTGTGCACACGTTGCGCGCCCCTGTTCTACTCAGTGAACTGAAAAGTCGTAGAAAGGAGCGCGGAGTATTTGGGTCACGGCGTCACTGGTCACGCAGCGCGGGAACATCCCGGCCCCCGCGCTGCATGACCCAAATACTCCGCGCGCGCTGCGTGTGCACACGTTGCGCGCCCCTGTTCTACTCGGTGAACTGAAAAGTCGTAGAACCACGGAGACGCGCAGCGCGCGCGGAGTATTTGGGTCTTGCAGCGCGGCCCGGGAACAGCGCTGCGCGTCTCCTTTCTACGACTTTTCAGTTCACTGAGTAGAACACTAGAACAGGGCGCGCAACGTGTGCACACTTGTACTTGTAGGATTTCACCCTACCCTTGCTGGCGGGATTTTATCACTGGCAAGGATAAAATCGGGGCGGATTGAAAATCAGCGCATCGGGTAAAATCGACTACAAGTGCACACTCGAAGGCCTCCGAACAGCGCTTGTAGGATTTTACCCTACCGTCGGTGCGCGCGATTTTCAATCCGCCCCNCCCTAACCCTAACCGTTGAGGTTAGGGTTAAAGTTAGGTTAGCATAAAAGCTGGCAGGCGCGTCGCAAGTACGGTCGTGCGCGGATTCAAACGAGGCAGAATAGCAGCTGGGAATTTTAAATTTATCGAGTTAGCAAATAACTCAACCAAATTATGGAGTTAAAACGCCGGGATTTCTTGCAAGGTGGTAGAAAAAAGGATTCCGCAATTGTGATCAGTGATAATCATTATCATTTCGGATTTTTGATTTTGGTCTTAGATTTTAGTTATAGGCGTCGAAAGTTTTGGGGAAAGATTCAAAAATTAAATATACGGTGTAGCAAAATTTTCATTTAACACCGTTGCTATGCAATTTAGGAGTTGCACGTGCGAGTGAATGCGCGCGTAAGGATGCGCTTCATTTCGTTGTTTTGAAACGTATCAATTTTGGTGCGCATTCAATTCAATTCAATCGGATTGAATTGAATTGAATGCGCACCAAAATCCCCCTTTTTTTCCTAATATTCAGAGCAGCATGCCCACTTGACGGGCATTCTAGTTCCATTATCATTCCAAGGAAAGATTCATAAATTCGTAGACAAGTTTATAATCACGATATTTTCTCCCACAATATTGTGATTTGTTCACAATGAATAGTGATCAGTGATAATAACTACTAAATGTTAAGTCACATCAATCGTTAATTTGCTAAGATTAACAATCTGTCAATCTGGTATGGGCCGTCAGTCGATATCGTCAGCCGAAAGCTGGCATTTAAATTTGTTACTCCAGATGCCATGATTTAAGTCATATCATAGTGCAAAATAAACATAAGCAAAAATGAACTCTACAAATTGAATGGCATGAAATGCAAAAAGTGATGTCCATATTCACATCAAGAATTTGCCTCAGTTAGAATATGAAATTTACACTATGTAACCACAACGACTGCAACTACATGTCTGAAGAAATTTATCTCTAAAATACTACAATTACCTCTGCCCACGTTTCATTATGATCTGAATGCAATAAAATTAGTCACATGGATCCAGAACAGAACCAAGGCAGTCAGGTAAAGAAATCAAACATTAAACATTACTCCCACATCAAGAATACAAACATGCAAGAAACTTAAATCATAACTACAATTATCTGGATGAGGCATACACACATTCATATATTAATCATTAACACCCGTATACTATGTTCAACAGTGTGATGAGTGAAACGCGAGTCTCTGGGATTAATGTCTGGTACGGGTTATGTTTTTCGCTTCCACAACGTCACACACCATCTCGAGAAGGGAATCTGAAAACAGGATGGGTCATCACTAAAATCATTTACCATACTCCTCCTGGGAGAGCGCTATATTATTTGGAAGGAAGAATTCCGCTATGTAACATACCCTTGTTATCGGGGAATATGACAGAGAACCGACTTGCATCGCACTGCTCAGTGGCAGGGACATAGAAGTTGTTATTCCCTGGGGGTAGTGTGGTGTCAGTGATGACGAGGTTTACAAGGGAGAGATAGTGAGAGTGGTCAATTTCACCAGCTCACCTGATACTATATAATTCTTGTCGGGAGAGGGTCGAAACTCCATATCCTTGTAAGACTTGTGTCGACCCTTCAGATAGTTATTAAGTGTGTCGATGTTAGGATCGATGTAGTCGCTATAAGAAGCAGTGTTTTTACGCAGGGAATAACGCTCTGTAGATAGCAGTGTCCTGCTGTTGAATGATTGAGTGTCATACTTGGGCAAGCCGGCCGAACTCTGGAACATGCTGAAACGGGAATTGTGATCAGGAACCAGCAATGGCTTTGATAGTGGATGGCCGGCCGATAAACCAACGCGCAGTGTACGCGCGCGCGCGCACGGACTAATCCCTAAAATGCTAACACTACGCGCACTACTTTGTACTGGCTGGAATTCGAAATTTGCTAGTGTATATAGTTATGGTGTCTTGAGACAGACTTGCGCAATCTATAGCATTTGTTCGGCACAAGCTACATTAGCTTGATAAGGTTGATAATATTGATACACAATATTAAATAAGAGTGAATATGTGAGAGGGTGGTAGTATTCTGTATGCAGCCCGTCGTACGATCGACTCCCAAATTGCTTCAGCGTCCCGAATTGGGAAAATACCCCATGTTCTAGAACATTCTTCATTAAGAAAGCAATATCTATCTCTCTAGCTGTTGTTCTCTAGTTCCATTTAGCTCTATGTATATCTCAGCAGTGTTTGTTCGATGTGCAAACAATACTAAAGCTCTCAGTATATTTGTGCGTCATTTCACATCCCCTTGCCGTAATGAATTCTACAAAAATCAATGAAATATTCCAATATTGGTGTGTATGCCCGAATGTTACATAATTTATGCGAATAATGATTCCCGGTATTTTAATTACTGGCTCAAGTTACAGATGTAGATAAGAACCATCGGACAACTTGATAAATCATTAATGTATTAATTATCAAATTGCTTGATTCTACAGACTTGCACTAAATTTTCGTAAAATTTTTCGTTATAACTATGAAGTATGAAATACTTAATTTCCTTAATCCTTACCGAAATTTAGACGAGAATAATCACCCAATTTCATGACATTCCGCACATTAATATGCATAATATGTAGGATGTAGATACTATTAGATAGGTAATCCCTACACTTGGCCAGGGTACACTAAGGCAAATTGATTTAGCACTTTGACGTTACTTATCACAAGTAATGTGATCTGAGATTTGTGCATTTCATTGAGAGGGAATTGTCAACTCTGGTATAATACATGTTAAGGTATGCAATGAATAAAGGTTAACCCAAGTATGGTAGGACGATACAGGCACCATTTGTTTGTTTAGGACACAACAATAACTGGACTGTTAAACTGTCATGACACAGTGTACAGTTCTGCTGTACAGGGGTGCAGGATAGCATGAAAACTAGAGACGGTTAAGTACAGATCCACGCAGAAATTACTGGGTGCATACAGTATTATCGGAAACTAAGACAAAACTGACGTTCCATATCATGGAAAGCTATCCAGATCAACCCCCAGTACCAGGGTATACATCCCCTAANTGAGAGGGAATTGTCAACTCTGGTATAATACATGTTTAGGTATGCAATGAATAAAGGATAACCCAAGTTTGGTAGGACGAGACAGGCACCATTTGTTTGTCTAGGACACAACAATAACTGTTAAACCGTCATGACACAGTGTTCAGTTCTGCTGTACAGGGGTGTAGGGATAGCATGAAAAGTGGAGACAGTTAGTGTAGCTAGGTACAGATCCACACAGAAATTACTGGGTGCATACAATATTATCGGAAACTAAGACAAAACTGACGTCCTATATCATGGAAAACTATCCAGTACCCTCAGTACCAGGGTATACATCCCCTGACTCAAACTCTCTACTGGACTGGAGCACAGGTGGTCTACGACTGATGGCCTAGTTGGATATCCAACAAGAACATACAAGAGGTGACAAGAGGTGAGGTGACATTTGGATTATGGTATTAGGTCCTAACCTGAGGGGTCCCAGTGAGAGGGCGAAGACAAACATGAAGAACATCATGAGGGCCGTGCCCCGTATCCGGCCCCCAGGAGGCGAGGCCCTAGTCCCCGGCGTCGAGCTGTCTGTCTGTTTGTCTGGAGTACACTCAGTACTCTGCTGCTGCATGTCGAGAGAACCCTTGTCAGTGGCGGGGTTCATGTTGCCCAGTACAGAGTTGAGACGGTCCAGAGCTTCCCTTAGCAACGTGTTCTGAGGGAGGGTGGGAATTACAGAGGGGAGTGGAGTGGGGCAGGTAGTGGAGTGGGGCAGCTAGTGAAGTAGGCTAGATTTGGGAGTGGGATAGGAGAGAAGGTGGGAAGAGAGGGTGTAGAATGGGAGCTAGAGAGAGATTTTGGCCGCGGTGATTTTGCCACATGCTAACAGTTAACACGGAAATAATTTTCGGGACATTTTCAAACCTCTGTTTTTAGTGACCCATTCTGTTTCCTGAGGCTATCATTGTCTCTCAGCAAGTGTAAGTTCTGCTCAGACGACAGTGACAGCTTCGCCTCCACACTTTGTAAATACTGTGGAGAGTGTCATGTGACCAATTAGTGATGACACGTGACACACGTGACAATGAATGTCGTAATAATGTCACAGTACAATGAGTCACTGTATACCAATCACAGTATAATTACTCGCTGTACCTACTTCTTACACAATTGTCACCAAGACACAAGAAGTCACTTACTTATCCATTATTCAACTCACAGTTATTTAATCACAGTGGACAAATACCAAATTTGTCCACTGTGATTATAACAATGCTCATTAGTATAATAAGCGATATGATTGAATAATAGGACTCAGTACAACATAATTTGACAAGACGGCCATCATAATCAAACATCATAATAATGAAACAGTAGGTATTAATTCGATCAATCCGGGCATAATAATTTCAATTTTGGTGAGAAGGCCTGTTATCACGAGGGCTTGGACCCATTTTTCCTAATTTCCAACGCAAAAACTGAAGTCATTATCTCATATTTTCTAATTTTGTACACCAATTTCATTGTCCTCGTTATAACAATGGCGTCAGTAGTACTGTCTAAAGAGTCTACAGCCCGAATTGAGAGCTATGTGAAGCTTGTATTCGAGCTACAAATTATTATAGTGTAGAGTGTGTAGACTATGTCCTTCAACCTCATGACAAAGTGGCATATACATATCATATACCATAGCAGTGTGTGTGTATGTGTGTGTGTNGTGTGGGTGTGTCTGTTTGCCCGTGTTTGTTACTTACTTGTGTTACTTGTGTTACTTGTGGTAGATTCGTAGTGAGACTAGCTGGCCATCCCTTGAGCGGCACCACCGTAGTTGAGGAGACTGTTGTTGTGTTCGACACCGTAACCCGCAATCGGAGACGATCAGGGATCGTATCAAGGTGTTTTTGCAATGCGGTTTTGAAAACGGAAAGCTGAAATGCAGTAGTTACTACTGCCGGCAGTGTGTTCCAGAGACGGGGTGCTCGTGCAACAAAGCTATGTTCGAAAAGAGACTTAGCCCGGCGACCTCTGGTTTCAGGAATAGGTGGGACAATGGCCTTAACCCCGAGTCTGCCAGGGGGACGGAACGACAAATCTGTGAAGTTAGGGGCAGACCGTGGAGGATTTTTCACCGAGGTTTGTCACCAGAGCCCTGGATACGGGCGATACAGGAACGCTGGACTCCTTCTATAAGATGGATATCACCGATGAAGCATATTATAGGTGAGAGCCCAGCTAGAGCCTTTTACAGAGTGAGTATCGTGGTACGATCCCTCGAGCTGAAGACACTCAGCGCCCAGTTGGCCATGTTGCGACCCTGAGCGGCAATCGTGGCTATTTGGCTGGACCAGGACAAGTCATTGGACACGATGGTACCGAGATCTCTCACGCAGGTCGACTTTTCGAGTTGCCCTGAGGGAATCACGTAAGATCGGAGACTGCTTGTCTCGGGGAGCTCCTTCATGTGGGCTAGAAGTAGAGGAGTGATGTTCGGTTCAGTAATGATAAGTTTGAACTTCTTATCGTGTAGTAGGAGGTTGTTTCGTCTGTCCCATGATATCGCTGCAGACAGGTCGGACTGGAGAAGCTGAATATCCTCAGTGGACTTGATGAGCTTAGAGAGACGCATGTCGTCTGCAAAAAAGCGAATTATTGAGTGAGTCATGACGTCTTCGAGCTCGTTCACAAATATCAGGAACAGGATAGTGGCCAAGACGGTACCTTGGGGGACCCCGTTTAGGATAGTGGCAGTGCGGGAAAGGGTCCCTTGGACGGAAACAGATTGACTTCGACCGCAGTGAGGAAGGACGCAACCCAATCGGTGATCTGAGTGAGGAAACCGTTTGACGTCATTTTGGAGAGCAGGGGTTGGTGATCGACTCTGTCAAAGGCACGGGAAAAGTCCAAGAAGATCGTATTTATGGACGAGTCCTGTAGGAGTCCCTGAATGACGTCATCGATGTGACTGAGAAGCTGAATTAAGCAACTACGGCCAGCTCGGAAACCGTGTTGGTTGTCCAAGAGAATCTTGTTTTGCTCAAGGAAACTCACAAAGTGANGTCTGCAAAAAAGCGAATTATTGAGTGAATGATGACGTCTTCGAGGTCGTTCACAAATATCAGGAACAGGATAGGGGCCAAGACGGTACCTTGGGGGACCCCGCTTAGGATGGTGGCAGTACGGGAAAGGGTCCCTTGGACGGAAACAGATTGACTTCGACCAGTGAGGAAGGATGCAACCCAATCTGTGATCTGAGTGGGGAAACCGTATGACGTCATTTTGGAGAGCAGGAGTTGGTGATCGACTCTGTCAAAGGCACGGGAAAAGTCCAAGAAGATCGTATCTATGGACGAGTCCTGTAGGAGTCCCTGAATGACGTCATCGATGTGACTGAGAAGCTGAGATAAGCAACTACGGCCAGCTTGGAAGCCGTGTTGGTTGTCCGAGAGAATCTTGTTTTGCTCAATGAAATTCACAAAGTGATTTCTCATGACCCGCTCAAACGATTTCATGATGTGAGAGGTCATGGAGATGGGACGGTAGTTAGCAGGGTCGGAATTTGGGCCCTTCTTGTGGAGAGGGATGATGGTGGCTCGCTTGTAGAAATCCGGGACCTTCCGAATTTCTAGCGACTCCCTCCAGAGAAGGGTGAGAGGGTCAGCAACTTCGTTACTGCACTGCTGTAGGAACACTGCCGGCACCCCGTCGGGACCAGGGCCAGAGGAGGGATTAAGCTCTTTCAGGGCGGAAATGAGGTCACCCCTGATGTCAGATTCGAGGAGCTCAGGGAAGGGAAACGTTATGGTGGGTGGTGAAACAGTGTTGCTTATACCCTGGGCGTTTGGATCGGAGAAGGACTCAGTGAACTTGTCTTGCAGGAGGCTAGCCATGGCAAGAGGGTCAGACTTAGCGTTGCCCTGATCATCGAAGAGGAGACCAATCTCTGAAATGAGCTTCCTCATCCGTTTGGCAAAGCCGAAGAACGCCTTTAAGGGTTAGATTTGATTGAATTGACCATGGATTGTTCCCTCTTTTCTCTGATGCTGTTGAGAGATTCACCAAGTTCAAATTCCGTGATGGCGAGTTGCCGTTCAGTGGCTAGTATAGAGGCAGGTGAGGCGGAAGGGGGGTTTGGGGGGAGCAGAGAGGGCTATGTCAACGAGGCGATGGTCAGACATGCGGGTGTTCTCGCCACACGGAGGGGGTTCATTCGTGAGCAGAATGTCGAGAATGTTGCTGTTTATCGTGGGGGTTTGAACGACTTGGCTGAGGAAATAGTTGATACTGAGTTGAGGTGATTGCCAATTCATATCAGGAAGATTCAGATCTCCTCCAATGATGAGGGTGTAACCCTCCTCGAGTTCGCCCATGTAGGACCTCATGAAAGAGATAAGGTCTAGGAAATCATGATTTAGGGCACTGGGAGGTCGGTAGATCGAAGAGACTAGCCATTTAGCACTTTCGAACTTGCAGATCAGACCCTGACAGACCGAATTATCAAACGACCAGGATGCCGAGACTGGGAGATCAAGCCTGGAGTATATGGCGACACCGCCACCGTTTCGGAGACTCCTATCAGATCTGTGGATGCTGTAGCCCGGGATGTTGATTTGGGCGTTTGAAATGTACAGTTTTAGCCACGATTCAGTCAGGAGGATGAGGGGAAAGGAGTGATTGGTGGAAGCCTCGCCTTCCGAGAGTGTTTGGAGAGCCGGGATTTTCCATCTAGAAACACTCTTGGCGTGGGGACTTATGCATTTAGTAGTAGAATTGAGGAATTGAGGAGTATCAGTATGGCTGAGGGAATGCGGCCTCCAGTGGTAGGAGGGGAGTGGTGCTGGGTAGTGGCCGGGAGCAACTGGATAGAACTGATGGGGAGCGGGGGAAGGGAGGGCCCCCAGATGAGGTGGTGGTGGATAGTGTGGCACGAAGGAGGGGCGGCTGCGACCCACCTGATGACTGGCCTGGAGTTCCTGGACTTACCTCGATAACTCCTTCATTCCCTCTGCGAGGGCACGGATGTCCNTTGGAACTTCTGAAATAGTCCGTGGACCATAAGAAATGTGTTCAAGTTTTGTGTTTACAGCCGATGTGTGTTGATATTTATACGAATCAAGGATCAAAATCACCCCTGTGCCTCCTTTATCATAAAGGAAGCACAAAGGGGGTTCGAAAGGGGCAAAAAGAGGACGCCCTCGGGGGAGGGCAAAAAGGAGAATAAAGTTAATGCACCCTTTTCGCTCCGTTTGGACCCTTTTCATCCGTCTCCTACACACATGTTCCGAAATTCCCCCTTTAGTGACCTTTGTACACCGTTTGTGCCGTCATTGTGATAATGTGATTCGCAAGGGGCATAAAAGGGGCACAATAGGGGCCAGAAAAGGGCACAATGGGGGCAGTGATGGGTCGGGGCACTAAGGGGGCCATTTGGGAATGCTCTCCGCAAAGGGGCACATTTTCGCCTCCAAAATGCCCCCTTTTTGCCCCCTTTTGCCCGGTACCTACGTCCCCCAAGGACGCCCCTTTCGTACCTCCGTTGTGACAGTAGTATTTGTCCTCTTAGATTGGGCCTGGAAATGTTTCAAGAGTTCGATTAAATTTTTGGGGCAAATCTGAACAATCGGGGCAAATCTGAACAGACTTGAAAAAATTTTGGGGCAATTCTGAACATTTTTGTTTTACAATTTAGAGGCGTAAAAATTTCTGGAAAGTCGTAATATCACCCTTAAACACATTTCCAGGTGAAATTATAAAGATATCTTGAAAAAAATATTTGCAAAATCTTTGGGGCAATTCTGAACAAATCTCTCTAATTTCTATAAATTTAAAGTTTGGATGACCAAAACTTGTGAATTTAAAATGCCTTGATTCCTTACACCTGCTCTGTGAACTTTTTCTTTCAAGTGTAAAAAACAAAAA
>CAMPET010000002.1:742935-767525 GCA_946803715.1 Beroe ovata | reverse complement strand
CTGTGCCGGGACGTCCCCCGACTCCTCTTCCCAGCCACACACACACACACACACACACACACACATGGTGTGACAATGCCACGGTCACGTGACCTGTCACGTGGGTTGCTACGCGACGCACTACTGGTCAGTCTGCTCACAGGTGTACACAAATTGACAATGCTTGTAATAAAAAGGGTCCCCGTAATATAGGTGCAAAATGTATACTTTCCAGTACAAAATGTACATTTCATATCGCTAATTGAGAAGTGAGAAACACGAATAGAACTCAGGATTTATAGACCAATTCGTGAGATGAGTACGGAGGGTATAAAACATCAAACCCTCCAATTTTCAAATTGGAGCAAATACGGACTCCGATTTCCGAAGTTCGAACCCTGAGAGTCTACATTCGCCCGTAAAGGCCGTAACCAACACAGCCCTGAGCGCTGACTTTGTGACAACATGACTTACATCAATATCGGACGGGGCGGGAGTATCGATAACTGAGGTGTCCATAAGAAGAGGATCCTCCATGAGGTCTAGAGTAAGGTACGAGTTATCGTACAAACTCGGCAACGTGTTCAGGTCCTTCAGCAGATCATCCTCAAAATCGAGGTTGAAGGAGTCGCTCCAAAAGGCTGCGAAAGTGTATTGCATTAGATATACGTCATATTTACTGAACTACATCATCAGGGGTAAATCTGTAATAGACAAGTAGGAAATATATTTCCATGTGGGGACAAAGTGTGATGAAGTGACTCACAGCTATCATCCTTGTCAAGCCGTGTCACAGAGGGATCTGGTTCACGCTGTTTCATAAAACCGACCTTCGCCATAGCTAGACTATACCTGAACAAATCAGATATGATAAGCTGTAAATAATGGCAGCTCTGACCGCAACTTCAGGGAGAATGATTGTGATGACATATTCGTATCAGGAGAGGGGTTAGGACACATAAAAACGAAGTCATGACACATAAAATTGGAAAAGTTTCATTCAATTTTTCGTTAATTCAGTCAATCGATTAAATATCCGTGTCACAAACTCAGCATAGAAATGCCTCTTCGAATTGTGCAACCATTCAAGAATCAAAACTTTTACAATGATTAAATTACTACATTTCAATAATCTGAAATAATTACCCTCCCCAGTAACAGTGACCCCTAGTTAAAGTTCAGGATATTTTCATTCCTAGAATAAACTCCTATATTGTATTTATCAGCAGAATCGAGGAGTGATGGTCCATAAGACTGAAGAGCCTTTCTGAATAGTTCTTTGTCGACTTGAATACTGCATTCTGAGAAACCGCTATCTTGCAGAATATCCGTTGATTCTGATATGATTTTCTGCTCATTTGCTCGAGCATTGACGTATATTCTTATTGAGACAACTTTAACAATACTTGAGTAGTGCCAAAGATGCGGATCATAGATGTTAACAACGTTTTCCAGTTTTGATATCTTGTCGAGTGCAGTGTAAAACGCACCTTCGTCCTCCTTCGGGACACGTTGTAACAACACGAGAACTGAATCTTTGAGAAGAGGTATGACAGAAAGGAATATGAGAATTGCGATCACCATAGAACACAATGGATCGGATCTGTACCATCCGAAATATTCAATAAACAATGATGACATGATCACTCCAACACTTCCTAGGGTATCGGCCATGATGTGCAAAAACACTCCCTGCAAATTCCTATTCTCAGCATTCTTTTCTTCGTGGCTGTGTCCATGATTACTGCCCCCACCATGGCTGTGCCCATGATTGCTACCTCCACTGGGATTAGATCCATGGCTATGACCATGACCTCCGTGACTGTGACCATGACCTCCATGACAGTCACCATGACCTCCATGACTGTGACCATGACCTCCATTATGGATATGTTCACCCTTAGAGTCGGGCGGAGAATTGTGTCCTGCACAAGGAGCCCCTCCATGGGAGTGAGCGTGACTGAATGCAAATATTCCAATGAGATTCACCACTAGTCCAGCAACTGAGACTACGAATAGACGGTCCGTGCTGATTTCAGGTGGGTCAAACAGTCTTTCTAGTGCTTCTGTGAATACAAAGAATGCTACAACACATAGCAGGAGTCCGTTGACATAGCCGGAAAGCATGTCGACTCTAGCAAATCCATAGGAATAAACTCGAGTTTTGGGCCACTTCTGCATCAGAGCAGCCAGGAGACCAACAAAGAGAGCTGCACAGTCAAAAAGCATGTGGAATCCATCCGAAATAAGCCCAAGTGAGTTAGTCCATATTCCATAGAGCAATTCAACACCACAGAAGAAGAGATTTATGCACAGAAAATAGAATATTTGCCTGGAATCTGCACTATTCATAATCTGATTCAAGGTAGTAATGACAAATGGCATGAATTTGGAGGAGACGTCTTTCTTGTCGAAAGCATACATAGGTAAACCAGATTCTGCATACCCAATAAATGTACCACTATGGGGCGAGGAATGCTTTGACAGCCTCAAAGTTGCCAATGTCAAAAGGATAGTTGCTATGAGAACTCCTCCAGATATGTGATGATGCATTGCTTCCATGCCAGATACAACTATCAGTGGACCATGCCAGAAGTACCCAATCAATAGTGTCACCAGTGAAGATATTATTGCACTATATTTCACTACCCTATTAGTGTCCAGTTTACTCACAGTTAAACTGTCAATTACATTATTGGCAACAACACTTATGCTGATAAGAATAGACCATGGTAGGATTGATACTACCCAATGGCCTACAGAATTTGTGCTGTTGGACATCTGAAGTATGGAAGGGATAAACAAGATCAAACCAGAAATCAAAACAGTCAAGGAATGGAGCTTTTTGTTTCCACCCATCTCAACAGCAAGCTTTTTCTGGAATGTTCTTTGTAATGCTGACAGAACCAAAGCCAAAATGAGAACAAGAACCCCGTGCTTATGGTCAGGAACCCCAAGTTGATCAAACATAGCATACAACATATGAGCTACATACCCTTCATCACTAGACTCAGTGTGATGATCCAGAGCTGCATCGTTATCCAGGAAAAGAAGCATAATCAATCCAGCAATGAAAAGCATTGCCCCTCGAGATTTGTTTTTGTCATTGCCAGCAATTAAATAGGATATACAGGCAACGACCACAGTTTCATGATGATCAAACAATAAAACAGCTCGAATAGGTCCAACTAATCTAAGCCCTGTTCCCCAAAGTAACATTACAGATCCATACCACACTGAATTCAGCAACAGTTTAATAAGATTTTCCTTTGAGATAGTTCTAAGGACATTTCTTGGTTGATACAAAAGTGTATATAAGATGGCACTGCATATCAATTGAGTAGAGATGACCTGAACAAGTGATGCTGATTGTAAGATATCAAAAGAAACAAATGTCCCACTGACAAAGAACAATTTGCTGAAAACGAGCATTAGGAGAAATGGTGCTATCTTGCTTTGTCCAATTCGTCCAAGATTCTGATTTTTGTCACTTCCTCTGCTCAACATTTTGGCTGAAATATACAGTTTGAGAATTATATCTATATGTATCTTGGTTAATACATTGGTCACATCAGAGTCGCATTAATTATGAAAGAGCATAAAGATGGCATAGCTTTGGTAAAGATCCTAGTAAAGATCCTTCATACATTCAATATTAATTATTAAATTCTTCAGGATTAGATACACAAGATTAAATGGAAGAAAATATTCCCTGTAAATATAATGAGATTGATCAAAATCACCTGTGATCAAAAAGAAATATTCTTTTGAGACATCAATCTCCATGATAATATGGAAT
This sequence comes from Beroe ovata, assembly GCA_946803715.1. Taxonomy (NCBI): domain Eukaryota; kingdom Metazoa; phylum Ctenophora; class Nuda; order Beroida; family Beroidae; genus Beroe; species Beroe ovata. The sequence goes on along the minus strand of CAMPET010000002.1, from coordinate 763,747 downwards.
GAGGATTGAGGATATAAGTGATATTCTATGAATGATATCCAAATATTAGAGGAAAGAATAAATAGAATATCTTTGAGAAGGTTCTATGACACATTGATCATGAATCGAACCTTATACACCCTACTAATCAACTGACAGTTTTGTAATTAAAACTAATTTATGCTAAAACTCCATCTTCAGGATAAATAGAATAAAACTCCATCTTCAGGATAAATAAAATAAATTACATATATTGCTTCAGATGATTGAACATTGTAGACAGTGATACAAAGTCAATTGAATCAAACCCACACACTTTTTGACCACAAATCTACTGACAGTTTCAAGACATTATTGTCTCTTCTTCACGATCTCCACAAAGTGTGGCCCTCGCTTCTCAAATTTGATTGTAAGTAGTGTTGATAAGTAGTGTTGATAAGTTACATATATTAACGGACAAAATAGATGATGTCCAAACGATATGTCAAAATTTTATTGATTGAAGTTTTCAAAGTTTGTTATGGAGTATCAAATTTAAGTGGTGTGTTCAATTTTAGTAGATCAGGTATGAAGTGTGTAAGTCTAGGAAGAGCAAAGGTACACAAATTTCATGTCTCTTTAGGAATTTTATTAATGATCGTGTTATGATGTATTGGAATAAGCTTCCAAGTGATGTTCGGAATGCCACCTCGATGAATGATTTTAAAAGTAAATTGGGGAGTGGTAAATTTTGGGAAATGTCAATTGTCAAATGAAGTTTTAAGGCGTATAGAATTGAATCTGGCAACTATTTAGAAAAGAAGATTGAGCATAACACTATAACAGTTACCCTGTGATTAATCCTTTTGTAGCACAAAAGAAGTTTATTTGGTTTTGCATTTTGCAATTGCACGCAATTGCCGGATATGATGTTATATATGTTTTTTATATCTGTCCACTGTGTCCACTGCGCGCGGCGCGCACGCCTTCATCGAAGGCCGGAACAGTTCCGACTTTCGATGAAAGCGCGCGCCGCGCAAGAAACAGTGGACAGTTCACATAGGGCCAGCACGCAATAATTTAAAATTTTATATGCGCTGCTGATGAATTAGCGGCGCATGCAAAATGATCCTAACTTATTGCGTGAATTGACGAAACTTAAAGCGGCAAAACTTAACGCGAACGCTCGTCAGAGGGCGGATTGGTGGCATGGAGCGTTTTGTCCATGTCGTAAGTGGACAGGTCAGGTAACATTTGACAAACACAGGGAATTGGGAGCATAGATATTTCTTTGTAACGAGCTAAAATGTATAACAATAACTATGTTTCAAACAAAATTTGCTATTTCAGGGCAGACATACATGTTGATATGTTGTAGGATTTCACCCTACCCTTGCTGGCGGGATTTTATCGGGGCGGATTGAAAATCGCGCGCACCGACGGTAGGGTAAAATCCTACAAGTTGATATGGAATATGTAATTTATTCTATTTATTTGTTATTTGTTTTCATATCTGAAACATACAGTGGTTATGAAGTTCATGTTATTGATCTATGTTCACAGTTCAAAAAATTCGTGGGCACATTCTTATTGACTCACTTGAAAAATTGTGTCAATAACTAATCTATGCTATGCAGGGAAACGAAATTCAGACAATTGGGCAAGTCCACCATTATCCGCAGAGATGGCCTAATTGTGGATATTAAAGCTCTAAATTCTGATCAATCAAAATTTGTCTGGTGATGCTAGACCACTCATGCAAGCTGAAAAGCGCAATAAAATTCTTGATTATCATTGATTGACAAAGTATGATGGCCTAAGTGTTGCCTGGTGCTCCTTTATTGAATTTGAAGTAGGTTTGATTGTGGACATGATGTTGTCGATCGATGATAGACCCTGTCGAGAAATTCGTATTGCGCTCGCGCGGCCTGCATCAGCTTGCATCGCGGCTTGCATCAGCGGTCTAGCATCGCCAGACAAGACATGATGGTGTTCTAATTAAGCATCCTTTTGTCTTATTTATTCGGGAGTGTATCAATTGTACATCACAGGTTCTAATTTATAAACATAACCTCATAACTGTCAGTTGATTAGTGGGGTGTGAAAGGTTTGATTTGTGATCAATGTGTCATACCTCTTGAGTCTCATTCATGACATCATCAAATCAACTCATAGATAGCCACTTAACCAAAATCTTTCTAGATTTAACTATGATTCATCCTTGGCAGTGTTAAAGATGAATAAAACTCAGCAGCTGATATGCTCCAGATACTGGATCCAAGATAATGGTATAAAAGCATGTCAACTTACACACACCCAAATTCTCAACAAAATGGGATTCAAGGCAGTTCCAGAATTTGTTGATTCAGTGAAAAAGAATGTGAAGCCTAAATATAATCAAGACTTGTACAGCAATGTTGTATTGAAAGATGGAAGTAAATATTACTTGACAGGAGGAGTGAAATGTCTTCTGGATGAAGAAGCTTCCCTCCAAACTTTGATCAGAAACATCCAAGAAAGAATTACATGGTTAAAGAGTGGAAGCAGAAGCGAATTAGGTGTCATTACTGAGAAAAATGTACTACTTATCATGGATAGTTATGAAAGAGGGAATGCTGCTTTTAGCAACTTCTGTAATTCCTTTGCTGGCATTCTTAGAGAACAAGTTGTTGAAATAGATTCATTTAACATCATTCGACTTGGTGATACAAAAGTGCAATGCTTTCAGGAGATGAAACATGTTTCAAAAGAAAGTTTAAGACAAGCTCTTGCATTTGTACTCTCACAACAACCACCTGTCAAATTGATGAGGGAGATGGTGGACCTGTCAATAAGAGATGTGGAAAGTATTTATCTTTTAGTACAAGGTTCTGAAACTGCTGATCCTGATAACTACAATAAATTGAAAGATCTTAATATACCTATCAACACATGCATTTATGGCTGTGCTGTGGGAATCTATTCAAGCATTTTAACAGAGTTAGCTGCCAACTCTGGTGGCAAGTGGCACAAATATCCTAAGACAGAGTGTGAAGAGGACAATGAAGAACTGAAACTATTAGTTGGTGAGCTCAATTGTGCAAGAGACATATTGGCTGAAATAACCGCCCTTAGACTTGAGATAGAACATAAAACAGGTAGCAGCAAAGCTCTTATTTGCCAAGTACCAAAATGTAAAGCAGAATATGAAATGAGTTCTGAAGAATGGCTAGAATTGCATGGACTGAAGAAGAATTCACTCAGATTTTTTGATGCATTAGCTCATCAATCGTTCAGTCATTGCAATAAAATACTGTCAGGAACTGATGGTTTAAAAGTTATTGATGCAAAATATTGTCACAAGTTTGCTCATATCACATGGTGGAATGGTGAGACAAAGCATGTCATGATAAATAAGAACTTTTTTGAGAAATACAAATCAAAAGTTGAGAATGTTATCTCTATGATTGAATCAAGGATTGTATCTATGAAGGAGAGTAGCAAAGTTGACTTTGGCATCTTGACAGAAGACAATGTTTGCATTCTATTAGATATGAGTTGCAGCATGGAACCCCACCTACCATATCTCAAAGAAAGACTTAAGAAACTGATAGAAGAGCAATTGCCTATGAAAACAAGATTCAATTTTATATCTTTTGGTGGCCATGTGCAGTTATTCAGTAAAACTCTGGAACGGGTCACCCCTGAGACACTTCAAGCTGCTGGTATATGGTGTGACTCACTGAAATGTTCTGGAACAACAAACATACTGGATGCTCTCGAACTAGCCAATGATCTTGATGGTGTGCAAGGCATTTATTTACTTAGTGATGGCAGTTCTGATCTCCCTGAACATCATGTAATTGAAAAAATGAAATGGTTCTCACAGATACCAATTCATACAATTTCGTTCAATTGCCAAGATAGAGCTTCAAATGGCTTTCTAGCATCCATTGCCAATAAATCTGGAGGCAAGCATCATTCTGTCTCAGCCGAAGAGATCACGCTGCCAGAGATTCAACTCCTGATGAAGGAGCTTGAAACAGGTAACAGTGACATAAATAGAATGGCTGATCTATTGAAAACATGTGAGGAACTAGGAACTGAATCCAACAAGAAAGTTGCCAAGCAAAAGAAGGTAAAGAGGGTGCGATCACCACGTAATAATGGTTCATTTAATGCTGCTAGATGGTTGAAGAAGCATGGGCTTGCAGCACATAAACTAACTATCATGGATGCCCTTGCTCCAACAGTTATAACACAGAGCTCGGGCTATGTGGATATACTCAAGAAAAAAGTTCACAGTAAAGTTTATGAAGGAGTCATGCCTTTCGCCTTCGTAGATTCCAACAATCCCGACAGTGTTAGTCTTGTGAACCCAGCAGCAGTAGATTTAGTTACATATGAGAACGAAGTCACAGAGAGGATTGCTGCAATTGACAGAAAAGTGTCTGAGATTGTATGGGAGAAGTTAAGTGATGAAGAGAAGACCAAGTTTGATGAATCAACTGATGCACCTCCCGGCTACCACGACCATAGTGTCAAGTTCCGAAAGGCTTTGGAAAATAGTAATTGGCCAGTTAGTAAGAAAACAATTAACCTCATGTGCAAAGAGATTGAAGCTGGGAAACTTTACATTACCCAAAGTGAGCAGTTACGGTCAAGACAAGATAAAATGAAAAATGACAGTTTGATTGTTGCTAAACCTGATGAAGCTCAGGGTGCAGAAAAGCTGAAGAAAAATGCTAGACCAAGTAACAACTTCATGTTGGGGTATAGAGTCATTGCTCAAAATAGTGTTGATGGATTTTATTATCTAGGAACAGTCATAAAAAACACAAGGAAGAACCATCTGGAGATCGAATTTGACGACTTTGACAGACAAAGTGTTCCCCACACATCCGCCCTCCCTGTAAATGGTTCAACATCTCGGCCTCCGCTGAAGGAAGGTGATTATGTTTTGGTGTTACTCCATGTGAAAAAGGAAGAGGCGTCAAGGAAGGTTCTAGCACCTGGTTTAGTTGTGGCGCCACCCTTTAATGGACCTTCATTCTCCATCCTACTGTTCACTGGGGAGAAGCTTCTTGCATGTAGACGAGATCTATTTAAGATAACCAGAAGCAGATACATGAAAACTTCCCATGACATTTATGACTTGCTGTCTCGGAGGAGATCTGCACAGTGTTTGAGACTAGTTGCTGAAGGTGGTGATGATATGGAAGGTAGCATTCCCGGGAGTTTGGATGAGATTCTCCGGTCTAATCTCGTTCTCAACAAGCCAATGAGTATCAATGATGATGGTAGTATTGATGAAATGACGCAATCTCCAATGTCAAACATTGATAACTTGTCAGACAAAGAACTTGATCTGACCAAACAATCTAGTGATCAGAGGGATGATTTGAAAAATGATGCTGAAGAAGACTTGGATGGAAATTTGAATGAAGACCTGGAAGAACAGACATATGGGCCAGTCATAAAGGTAACCTTGGAATGTGGGTCTCAAGTTGGTGGCCAGGATGCCCATGCCCAAACTCAGATATCCAGTGACTTTTGGGATGATTTAGAGGAAGTCAAATACAATCAAGAAGAATTAATGGTATTTCAAGAAAAGGATATGGATAGCAAGCTTCCTCCTTGCCTACCACTCATTGATATACCAGAGTTAAAAGTGTCTGCTTCAACTCAAATACAAACAGATCTTCTTTCAGTCGATGGAAAGGAAGATACAAGTGTTATATTTGATGGAAATATCGAGTCATCTTCTGATGAGTCAAGTGATGACTCATCAGAGACTTCCATAGTATCGATCAAGAAGCGGCCTGGAAAAGTAGAAGTTGAAGATTACGGCCCAAAAGATGGAGAAGTGATTCTAGCTAGGTGGAGTGAAGATGGTTGGTACTTTAGAGGGAAGGTTGCTGGTAAACAATTAGATAAGTACATTGTTGAGGACAACTGGGGCCAGAAAGAAGAGATAAGTCGAAATCACATTTTGTGCAATGAGAAGGACAATAACGAGATGATCCATCCCGGAAGTCATGTTATTGGACTGCATCCAGACTACTCGTTTTCTTATGCTCCTGCTCGGGTAGTAGGCTGTAGTAACACATGGTTCTACACAGTCATGTTCTATGATGAAACTGAGGCAGAAGTGCCCCGAGAAGAGCTGTATCTCATATCTGAAGAGCAGTACCATGAGGATATCCAATTCATAAGAGATATTGAGAGTTCTTTGCTTGGCTCTTTTGTTGTTGTCCGTGATAACGCTGATGGCTATTTCCGGAAAGCTTTGGTTACACAGGCTACAGGTCGTGCGTTTGGTATTTCACTCCATGAAAAAACAATGGTCCAAGATCCTCATCTGGTATTGCCTCAAGCTAAAGCGGATGAGAAGATTGATGTAGGCTGTTACTGCTTGTGTCCTCTGAATGACCTGAACGATTGTTTTGTTCCTGGAATAGTTGTAGATACTGACCAGGAATTGACTGTCAGACTCTACAGTGGCGAAAGTCTTGTCTGCAAAGGCCCTTGCTATCCAATCTCGAAAGATTTCTATGCAGCTGCAGTTAACTTCATCCTCTCCAAAGACACACAGTCAAAGGAAATATGATTGATTTGCTCAGTATAATAATTTTCGAGTTTTCCATAGTCTTCAATTGGCTCCCTTTATTACCTTTATTGCTTAGTGTTCAGATGATTATTGATTATCCGTACTTTTTCAGATATTTGATACCTATAAAAGTAACAACATTTGTATTTTTCGCACGACGCATCATGGGATCATTATCTCAATGAAAGTATTTGATTGTTGATTATCGTTTAGTTAGTTTGTAGTGATGACATAATTATCAGTAAGTGACTCTTTCATCAGATTACATCATGCGATTATGTATATATTTGTATATATCTTGTGTTATTTAGAAGTGTAAAATATATTCCATCCTAAGTTATTGAATTATTCATACCACTGTTTCAATGCCATTGCCACGGAATTCGCACTGTAAGAATGTTTCCTATTTCTTATTGAGCTAGCTTGGTGGAATTGCTGATGAATTCTGACCATCTACTCCGATCTAGAAATATGGCACAGTGGCAGCCAGATAATGACAGTCTCCTGCAGGTTATACAGCTTCTCAAGGAATCACAATATCCTTGCAATGAAACTCAGCGAGCAATTCAACAGGTAATATCTCAATATTTGCTTCTCCGATCAATCAATATCTCATTAGCCGTAATTGGGTTTCTTTAATACAAATGTCAAAACGAATTTATTAAAACACCTGTATTTTCAGAAGCTTGAATCATTGAATCAGTTTCACGATTTTAACAACTACCTCATTTATGTACTGTCAAAGCTTACAACTGAAGGTTGGTCTTCATTTTGAAATGTGTTTCTGTCATTCTTTTGTGAAATGTCAACTCTTTGTATGACTAAAAAATGGCCCAATTTTGTCAGACGAACCGACACGGTCCCTTGCTGGGTTGATTCTCAAGAATAACTTGAGAGTTTTCTACCACAACTTCCCTCCTGAAGTGAAGTTATTCATCAAGCAGCAATGTCTTTCTTGTATCGGTATGAAAACCTCATGCTTCTCGCTAAAATTCATTTTAATTCATCTCCTCACTTATAATTAAAGTCACACTAATTTGTTGTACCTTAATAACAGCGCGAAACTAATTACGAAAGTGCTCACAAATTAAAAGCTGTGCGCAACACACATTCGAGTTTTTACACACAGGAGACCCCTCGTCTTTGATTCGAGCCACTGTGGGAATTTTGTGCACCACAATCGTCACGAAGGGAGGACTCGAGGACTGGCCCGGACTTCTCGAGCACTTGTGTACCATGATTGGGAGTCAAGTGCCGTCAGAATGCGAGGTAGGGCCAATTTGAACCGTGTCGAGAATTTGAGGGATTGTTATTGTCACTCCAAAAACACTCCTCTTACCCCTAACCCCCTTTGGCTGATCATGTTATTAGTGGAAAATCCCTATCCCTCCTCATTCCTCATATCATTCACATTCCCAACCATGATTAAAATTATCAGCACAATCTAGCAACTCTTATCAATGCGCACGGTCTCGAGTAAATGCGCACCTAATGTCCAGGGTGCGTTTGGTGCGCTTCAGAAGATCTGTGAAGACTCGTCAGAGCAACTGGAGAATTTAGCCGGTGCTAACAACACCAAAGCACTCGACACTCTCATTCCTCTTTTCATGCAATACTTCCAACATTCGTCAAGTAAAATCAGGTGAGATTCGTGATATTTTGATCAATGAATTATATTGTCTGCGAAGCAACGGGGAAACTGATTTTGATGAACTGAATCTGACGACTGACTTCGAAAATCTGAAATCAAGGATGTTTTTGAATACATCATGAGTTCTCTGTTTTCAACCTTGCAAATTTAAGGACTGTGTAGTGTGCTGTCATTATTGAGTTTCATCTCTGAATCACACCACTCTCTCTCAGATCTTGTGCTCTGGCGTGTATAAACCAGTTTATCATCAACCTACCATCGGCGTTGATGGACAACCTCGGGAACTTTGTCCAGGTTTGTTATGAAAACAGTGTGATCTAATGAATTAAGCTGTGACGAATATCAATGGCTTTGAAATTCGTTTTCGTCGTCAAAGTTATTTTTTACACACATTCGTCATTATTGTCCACGCGTTTTTGTCTGCAAGTCGCACGTAGGGGGATGGAAATTGTCATTATCAAGGAAATCCTATCCAGGGGTTGACAATGCTGGCATCAGACAAGGATCCCGAAGTGCGGAAGAATGTGTGCCGAGCGCTCGTCATGTTGTTAGAAGTCAGGGTAGACCAACTGACGCCACATATGAATGACATCATCGAGGTAATGCTTCCGAACTTGCTTGCTGCAGTTCTCTCTCCAAACCCATTTTCACCTTCGTTTCTCGCGTGTTATTCAATAATCACGTGATATTGACGTGTTTCAGTACATGTTAATTCGAACACAAGACCCAGATGAGAACGTTGCACTTGAAGCGTGTGAGTTTTGGCTGGCCTATGCTGAACTCCCTACTGATGTACTGTCCATGCTCCAGCCTTATCTTCACAGGTAATTACCTAATTAGAGAGTTATTATCTTATTACGATGATTTAATCTGAATATCAGGTTGTATTAAATATTCCTGAACCGTACCAAAAGTCATTATGAATGATGTCATGTATACAAGCTGTGTGTCAAGAAATCGGCCCAAGCGTACCCTAAATGTGTTCCATGACTTCCATATATGGAATAAACCACTCTACAGAGACTTTATTCGCCACGCCCATCCGCTGGACATTTCCAAGATGTAATCCTATAATGCACATAAACTGTAAATAGCTCTATGTAAACTGAGAAAATGAACTGAGAAAGCGAGATTGTGCGAATTTGCATCCTGAAACAGCATGCACTGGAATAGAAAGTCCCAGGACCCTTGACCTTTTAATACCAAAACGACTACTATTCATTCTGACATCATTCGAAACCCATCAAAAGTTAATTAAGTTTGAATCACGAAAAGATGGCACCACTTTTCATTCCATCAGGGATGAGATTAGACGAAATATCAGAAATTGGCACATAAACGGTATAATTTCAGTGGTATATAAAGGGGGTGGGTGCATCAAGTGTGGAAACGTCACGTATTGGCTAAGGGGGACATGGGTTATACGGCATATAAGTTACAGAGCACTACATTACGATCTGGTGTCAATTTGGGAACTGCCTTTTCCCTACAAGGGTGGGAACTGGGAAGGGTACATAGGTACTATATATGGGCCGATTTACAACTCCATTGCTGTATATCATAGGCCGTACTCTAGGGCTTACTTGCCACAGGGAAGCCGCTACAAACGCTGCCGCTAATCGCCAACATTATTATTACATTTCATTATTTAGCTTTATCCTTTTCTATTTCAGATTGGTTCCCATTCTGATACAAGGAATGAAGTACTCAGAGATCGACATTATTCTCCTGAAGGTAAGCCCAAGTTCCGTCTTGACCCCAGTTCCTTGACACTTTCCTCTATTGACTTGCATGTGTGAATATTGGTGGGTATTTGTGCGAGTTATCATTACCATCCATCCGTAACGGATGAAATTTCAAACTGGTGCATCTTCAAGATTTTTCTTTAATTCAGACTAATTTCATATTTGCCAAAATCGAAAACATCTTTCGGAACTAGCAAACATCGTCTTTGTTTGTGCGTCTTCTCAGAAGAAAGCGCGTGGAATAGCGCGCGGGCGCGCGCATTTCCAATTTCGACTCTATTATACGCATCATGGCTATACGCGGGATGGCGGGGCCAATTGAATGAACAGAAGCTCATGAGTCTGTGTGACCGTTTAAACAGGGTAGGTGAAGGGAGCTTGTGATATTAATTTCATCAAATGCTGGACGCTGGTCAAGTATAATAGGTTTTTGTGAGGCTTCATTCTATCGCCACTGTATCAGCACTAACTGTGTACACCTACGAATCTGTATCAATGCAACGATGATTATCACCAAGAGAGTTTCAGCGACTGATAACCAACTCGAAGGTTCACTCGGAATGAACTATCACAGGGAGATGTAGACGACGATGAGATGGTTCCTGACAATGAACAAGACATCAAGCCCCGGTTTCACAAGTCTCGTGTCCACGGTATGACCAATGGAGAGAAGCAAGCTAAGGGGGAGGGAGCTGATGATGATGACGACGATGATATCGATGACGGGGATGATGAGACATTTGCTGACTGGAACCTCCGTTAGTATACATATTCCTGAATTTCCACCTTAACCGATTACACTCCATCCATTTTCATGAACGGTATTCCAACTGAAGAGTTGACTTGGGATACCCTAAAGAGCCCGAAAATTAGGTCTTCAGGCCCCTTCCGCTAAAGTATATCGGTAACGTTGTGATTATATTGAGTAACCAAGCCAGACTCCCAACACCTGCTGTAATACAGGAAAATGCAGCGCGGCAGCTCTTGACGCTCTGAGCAATGTGTACAAGGAGGAGATCCTCGCACCACTTCTTCCCATTCTGATGGAAACTCTGTCCAACTCGGAGTGGGAGATCAAAGAACTCGGTATGTGATAATTGCACACACTGAGTTTGAGATTATCCGATCGCTTGATCAATGGCAATTTGCAATCTTTTCGCGTATGAGGATTCTGCAGACGCGAAAAGAAGTGCGGAAATATAACACGAGCACTTTACCATGGGGACTGCAATCTTGTATTGCCCGAGACACAATGATTAATTATCGATTCCATAATCCATAATTAGCGGGGGCGTGAGTGTTGTAACTTCCCAAAATAACTCCCCTCTCCTGAATATGCACAGGTATTCTCGCTCTTGGAGCTGTTGCAGAGGGCTGTATGAACGGAATTATCCCGCATCTGCCCCAACTTGTACCGTTCCTTGTGTCTGCTCTAAGTGATAAGAAGGTGAGGAGAAATGGTAATTATGATGGTTGGTAACCATAAGTAATTGGTTAGTAAACATGTTTAGTAAACAAATTCCTAGGAAAACATATCCTATAACTGTGAAATGTGAACAGTGTGTACTGAGGAATAGCTAGTCGCGAAGTCAATGAACCACCATTGTAGAAATGACCCACTCCGATGTTCTCACTGTAGAAATGAACTATAACTCCCCTCCCCAGACGCTGGTCAGATCAATCACATGTTGGACTCTATCCAGATACGCACACTGGATTGTTAACCAGCCTGGCGACCACTACTTGGCTCCACTGGTTGAGGAGGTAAGTAACTGTCACTGGGATGAGGAGAGGTAAGTAACTGTCACTAGGTTGAGGAGGTAAGTAACTGTCACTAAATTGAGGAGAGGTAAGTAACTGTCACTGGGATGAGGCGAGGTAAGTAACTGTCACTGGGATGAGGCGAGAAAAGGGGAACATTGGGACAAGATTTCCTAGTGTACAGCGGCCTCAAAAATATGGTCTACAATGTTCAGTGTACGCTGATGGTTGATTTTGAGTAGATTAAAGAGATAAGATTTGGATTGCATGCTCACTCCCCTCCCCTCAGCTTCTCAAGAGAATGCTCGACACTAACAAGCGGGTACAGGAAGCCGCGTGCAGCGCGTTCGCCACACTTGAAGAGGAAGCGTGCACGGAATTACTCCCCTATCTCAAGCACATTCTCTCCACGTTCCTGGAGGCGTTCAAGAAGTATCAGCACAAATCACTGCTCATACTGTACGATGCTATCGGCACGCTTGCAGATAGTGTGGGATATCATCTCAATAATCCGGTAAAATCAACATCTACTCCTTGTACATTGTACACTGCGTGTATTGTATAGCCACGGATCTCACACTTATGTACACGGCGCATATAATATCTGTTCACACTCAACACAGCAGAGTTTGAGTGTAGACAACTCTGACATCTATCACTAATCAAACATAATATACAGACATACATAAACCCAAACACCCACACACACTCACACCCACACACTCATACACACACGCGCACAAACCCACATACCCACNAGACACACACACACCCTTCCAGGAGTTCATAGAAATCCTGATGCCACCACTTATCGGCAAGTGGAACTGTCTCAAGGATGATGATAAGGATCTCTTCCCACTTTTAGAGTGTCTCTCCTCAGTAGCTACTGCGTTACAGGTATAGACGAATGTAACAGTATGTGTGTAACGAACGTGTGACACAATTGTGTCGCGGGTACTGATTTCGCGTACTGGATGTATGTTACATCGTTTTTAATTTATTTCATTCTTTTCGTCAGCACATTTTAGCAGTTTTAATAAGGAAAGTCAATTCTCTTCTATTTTCAGACCGGTTTTGAGCCATATGCCGAGCCAGTGTATCAGAGGTGTTTATTGTTGATTGAGAGAACCTTGACAGCGGCAGTGGTGAGTTACATCTGATAAGAAACAAATTCAGGTCAAATCCGGGCCTCTGAATCGAGAAAAACGCAATACCTAATGTTTTCAAAGTAGTTAACAAACCTACACCTACATGGCCATTGAAAATTTCTATCAAATAAAGAACCTGAATGTGTCTGCTTTCTGGCCCCTCCCTTATTGCCCTGCGTTTAACACTGGACAAATCCACAGTTAGCGGCTGCACAACCAGACCAGTACGAGAAGCCTGACAAGGACTTCATGATAGTAGCTCTAGATCTGCTGAGTGGCATGGCAGAGGGCATGGAGAAGGGTATCGAGAGTCACGTCCAGCAGTCCAACATTCTACCCCTCCTGTTCCAGTGTATGCAGGTATCACGCGTGATTCAATGATCACTTTCTCTTGTCCAGATAGGACTCTGCATTTTGGTTGTCTCTGTTGACAGTATTCTGCCGCCCCGTATACCTCCCTTCTCCCTCCCTCCCCTCTCTCCACCACTCTATCTCCTCTCTACACCACTCTATCCCCTCTCTACACCACCCTATCCCCTCTCTATACCACCCTATCTCCTCTCTACACCACCCTATCACCTCTCTACACCACCCTATCCCCTCTCTGCACCACTCTATCCCCTCTCTATAAAACCCTATCCCCTCTCTACACCACCCTATCCCCTCTCTTCACCACCCTATCCCCTCTCTCCACCACTCTCTCTCCACCACTCTATTTCTCTCTTCTCCCCCCTCAGGATGACATGTCCGAAGTGAGACAGAGCTCATTTGCCCTCCTGGGTGACCTCACCAAAGCGTGCTTCCCCCATGTTAAACCATACATCAACGAGCTGGTCCCAGTGTTGGTAAACAACCTCCAACCGTGCTACATTTCAGGTAATAACTGGGAATTTCATCTGTCAGCCATGTTTTGACGCGTTGTTTTTTTCAATATCATCAAGGAATCTCATGGTCTAGAAATCAGTATTCCAGGGTTTAAGTTTGAATTAGAGGTTTAAGCTTGGATTTCATTCAAGTTTGGATTAGGGTTAGGTGCGTAGAGTTTGAGAATTTACCGCTCGCCCAAACTCCGAGTTTTCTACGTGAACACTAACGGATTGCACTTCCCCAGTTTGTAACAACGCAACGTGGGCTATTGGGGAGATTAGTATTCAGCTGGGGCCGGAAATGAAGCCGTATGTTGGGGTGATACTTAACCAGTTGATAGTTATCATCAACCGTGATAACACACCCAAAACACTCCTCGAGAACACAGGTGCGATAGAGACTCGTGTCAAGTTACCGTCGCTTCACAGTCACTTGACATGTGACGAGTGAAACTTGGGCGAAGAAATTGCCTTTAAGTGCTTACCGAGGTTGTCCTTATACCCTTGCTTTCACGACAAATGACCAGGTTATTTGTAATACACCGAATCCTTTCTCCCTTGCAGCTATTACAATAGGGAGACTGGGGCTAGTTTGTGCTGATGAAATAGCCCCCCATCTCAACCGATTCATTAAGAACTGGTGTTCCAGTCTGAGGAATATCAGGGATAATGAGGAGAAGGACTCCGCCTTCAGAGGGGTAATATGTCACGTGATCTGTTAACGTGTTTTCACCTTTGTTCCTTTTGTTGCTGTAACGTGTTTTCAGAAGCGTTATTTTACTTTATTCGTGATTTTTCCAATAACTCCAAGCTTCTGTCTCTCGTTTTTCTATCCTCTTGGCACCGGTTCCTGAATTCCTCATTTTTGAGGGGGTTCACGAGCTATAATTCATAGCTCATAGTATGAATCGTGTATCCCAGGTTTGTGCTATGATCAGTCTGAACCCCGGTGGAATTATCCAGTACTTTGTGTACTTCTGTGACGCCGTGGGAAGCTGGGTTTCCCCCAAAGATGATCTCAAACTCATGTTCAAGCAGATCCTCCACGGTTACAAGTCACAACTCGGTAACTATGACATGGAAATCCCCGGAATTTGAATTTAATTCCATTAATTCGTCAGATTTCCCCGTGCTCGGTTATGTATTACTGTCTGCGTAGACTGATTGTACTGTCCCAGGTGATGATAATTGGAAGAGTCTGACAGAACCATTCCCGGACCAGCTGAAGAAGAGACTGGCTCATTTCTACGCTGTGTAGAACTGAGTACAACGTGTTTTGTTTGATGGTTTGTGCACGTGCGAGACTGTGTAGGCGCGTGTCCATTAGCAGTCATTGCATGTCAAAATTTTGTGCTGCGTAGCATGAATCATAGTTGCTATAAATTAACTGACGTAACCATGGTATCGTAATGGTTGAAAATGTCGAACAAGTCCGAGGCTTTGTCAAATGTCATCATCCCGATTTTGTACTGCTAGTCTATGATCTGTGACGGCAACATTTGTGATCCAGTTTTTCTCCTGTAAAATATGTGGATGTCTGGCCAAGGGACCGTAGTTCTATCCATCGATAGAGATATATCTATAGAAACTATCTAGAGCTCTCCTTGTTCTTGTCAAGTGTGTCTGCGGTATAAAATTAGTTTTGATTGAAAACTGGTACAAATCAATTATTATACTGGTGAGAAGGGGGTGGCCCGATGAACCACCAAAATCCAAATATAATGATAAATGAATGGGATGTTAATCTTAATTTAATTAGGTATTTGATTTTCCAATTAGCATGTGATTCATCATAAAATTTTCGCTAATTATATTTAAATTAGACAGGTATTTTTATTGTGCTGGCTCAAAATATTCCTTTCTAGCACCATTGCTGCTAGAATGAAGAATGTTGAAGCCAGCCATTTTTTATTTTTTCCTTGAGTTTTTTTGATATTTTTTCGATTTTTTCTGTTTTTTATTTAATGTTTTGTATAATAGATGATTTTTTTAATGTTTTTTTGTTTTTTTCCTCGAAAGCGGAAGAATGGGACTTTTTGAATATTTTGTCAAAATGGAGACAAATACACCGTGTGTGTGACTTGTGTATGAAAAGGTCATAATGTCGACAAAGTTATTGTCATAATGTTATTGCAACTCTCACTTCACTTTCGATTCGGTAGTGTTGACAAACGATTGCATCGCGAGCCGCACTTTGTTTAGTGCCTTGAAGTGAATGACAGTGAATGACAATTTCGACACTAATTTCACACTTTGACGTGTTGCTGTGCTCCTCAACGAAACATCTAAATTATTTGTTATACTTCAAGCCGTGTTTTCTGTACCCTTCCTCAACGTGATTGGAAATGAAGATTGTATTTTAAAATGATTTCCGCTCTTTTGACCTAATTGATGAAAAGGTGGGCGTCCGCTTTTTTCCTCCAGACTGCTTAATTTCGATCCTTACACCCTATCCTTACACCTCATCAATTTTATAGATTGAAATTTCATTCGCTTTTTGGGAGGGTACTTTATTTTTCAGAGTTTGATTAAATATACACTATAGATATTATTAACTTGTGTCAGTGTATAGCAAGTGATGTGTCAAATCAAGTGTCACGACAATTATCTGGCTTACAACAGTAACATGGGTCTTATACTCTTATAGTGGCAGTTTTTATCAACCATTGATCGGCCGAGGTTTAGATTCTTTTCATCAGACATGCATTCAGATTCTTCAGACATGCCTTGTCAAGAAAAATTCCAGGGAGCTTTACCGTGACACTGATTCGAAAATATTCTATGAATAAATGTTTGTATATGATAAGTTTATTTGAACGTTTTGATTATATATGCTAGGGATTTTTAGATAGGGCCAACATTTTTGATGCTTTTTATAGCCTAAGGCTGTTTTTAGGATAAGTTTTTCCCATGTAAGGACTCTCGGCTTGGTGAGTATGATCATGCTTTATAGAGCAGCTCAGTCAATGTCAGAAAATGAATGATGAATTTGCTCTGTGCAATGTCTTTTTACTGATTTCACGGCATACGAGAGCTAGAGAAACTACATTTGAGAACTGCATTTTACTGACAAATCAGCTGCGTTCGACAGCTAAAACATGAAAATCCCGAAGGTACGATGAACCTGCTCCAGTAAAGGAATACTTTTCCCTTAAACAATATCTCGATTGAGCTGTTCTGTAATTCATCTCTGATCTCCCCACATTGAGTGTGAATTGAGACACGGTTATTGATCAGTTTTTCCGGGTTAACGGTTTAGTTAAGCTTTATTATTTTAATCATTATTTGATCTTGATATCGCAGATGAATCTGTTCTATGTATGTCGAATGTGAAATGTGAAGCATGCTTTTAGTATTTGGCTCCCATCCTTGCAGTGTATCGTGATAGTATTTGCCACAGAAATGTATTTGCAACGGTACGAAAATGAATATTTTCACCTATGATCAATGATAGGCTATGAGTATCTCATTATCTTCATCTTGAATTCAGGTCTTGGAAGCGATGTTTGAGACGTCCATTAACTTTAAGCGATGTCGAAATTGGTCTTTTTTCACGCCCCCTCTCTTTTCACAGTGTTCTCATTACACCATCTTCAAAATACTTTTCATATATCAAATATTTTTTTATAAATCAAGAAATAAGGAAGAAGTTGGGAGTCAGATTGATAACTTTCTGTTTCCTTTTTAATTTAGCTTAAAATTTGATTGATAGCTTTATCGTTGGCTGCTCTTACTTAGAGTCTAAGTTGAAGTTGAACACATCACACATACCGCAGAGGAAATTCTTAATCTTCCGAAATATGATGGAGGTGAAATTTGACAATAATGTCGTGATTACTAAATACTATAAATAAGTATTAATTGTCCCACTCCACACTCCCTCAACTCAAACTGAGAGTTATTACTATTAGTAGAACACGTTACGCGCCCCTATTCTACTCACTCAGTGCAGAAATTGAATAGCCTGTTTCGGCCTTCGATGAAACAGTGGACAGGTAACAATGTAACATCCGGCAAGTGATCTGAAAGGTCGTTCATCGTTGCCTGTCTAGCCGGCCCCGGGTTTAATTTCGCTTGCCGTGCCTGATGAATTTGAAATGAAGGGCGAAGGCGCGCGCGCAAGAAACATGGTGGACAGATAACGCAATAACATGACATCTGCATCCGGCAAGCACAAAAACAGTGCAGTGCAGTGGCCATGCGAGCGACAAGCCGACAGATAATGTGCACACGTTGCGCGCCCCTGTTCTACTCAGTGAACTGAAAAGTCGTAGAAAGGACCACGGAGACGCGACGCGCAGCGCGCGCGGAGTATTTCATGGGTCACGCTGCGCGGGAACAACAGATAACGGCATGTGCATCCGACAAAAGCCGCGCGCATTACGCAGCGCTTAAGCTTGCCTGGCGATGCATTATGCAAAGCTCAGCTGTCGCGTCGCGTCGCGCGAAGAGCTACAAGAACCTTCGCGTGCGCGCGCCGCAAACGCTTGATGGGCATTGTCGATCGATGAGAGTTTTGCTTGCATAGGGTTTTACCTACCGTGGGCGCCGCGCAATTGTCATTTCGCGCGACTTGCCAGGGATAAAATTCCGCCAGCAAGGCCAAGGGCAGGGTTTGTAGGATTTTACCCTACCGTCGGTGCGCGCGATTTTCAATCCGCGATTTTCAATCTTGCCAGGGATAAAATCCCGCCAGCAAGGGTAGGGTGAAATCCTACAAGGGCAGGGTGAAATCCTACAAAAATTTTGCTTGTGCAGTCTCGGCGCAAACTTATTCTCAAACACAGGCCGCTTGGCGGTTAAGTCCACCATTGCCAGACAATCAGTGAGATCAGAAATGATGTCAAAAGAAGCTGCTTCATGCTGAGAATTTGGGTCTTGCAACGTGGGAAGATCTGAAACAATGACAACATCACAGTTAGAATTATGCTTGTCCAGTTCCCAGTGTCCATGTCACAAAACACTGTTTTGCTATTTTTGTGCCTGTTTTCAGATCAAGTTATGAGTTCATTTCTGAATGTAGGCATAGCAAAAAATCTATGCTCAAAAGGAAATTATAGGTTTTCTCATTTTGTCTCAACAAAATTTTCAACACTATTTCCAATCTAGTAAAACAAATTGATTATATTCACAGCATTGGAACCATCATTCACATAAGGTAAATGCTTCAATTAAAAAAAGAATAGTTTTCTTGACACAACTGTAATAAATACAATTAGCATACCTGTCCTTTTGAATAAAAACGAAATATATGATTTTAAACTTATCAACACTACATATTACAATCAAATTTGAGACAGCTGATGAGCCTGTAAGGCGAAACATGTCCTGTTAACCTGTGTATTTACTGACTCACTGATCAACGCTCTGTGTCAATGAATACATGATATAATATAACATAACAAAAATAAACAAAAGAAAACAACTTAATTAGAGGACCCATAGTACAAATAGGATCACCACTAATTATTGTAGGTTTGTAACATAATGTGTGTATTTTCGTGGCACAGCTGTGCCTTCAAATAAGTTGATGTGCCACTATAATATAAAAGTTTCATTTATTATTATTAATGAGTGGTGTTGCTGCTGAGGGCGATTCTTGTCTAAAGACTTGGGAATCACCATTTGGTACAACAAATAACTGGTTCTAATTTCTCCATTTTCGAATATTGACTATGAGTCCTCCTGTTACAGGAAAATAATTTAAGCTGTAATAACTTCTACATAACTCAGAAGTAATTATTTGACTCTGAATGAAAAAGTCAAATAGAAGGTAAAAACATAAAAATGTAAGGGGACTTGCAAATTATTTGACTTACTATCACATAAGTCATCAATGACAATTGTCAGGCAATGAATGTACTGAAAGTTATCTTAATTGCCTAATTCAGATAAATTGTGATTGGAGTTCTCCTACAAATTTTCATCGCCACTGAGAAGTATTTCTTTGAAACTTTTCTTGACCCCAATAATTGGAGAAGATAAATCACTCAACAGATTATCAATATTCTTTTGTCAGTGTTCTTTTTTTCTTGAATAGTTTTAATTGGCCAATTAGCTAATAAGGTGGAAATAGATGAAAAAAAATAGTCGACTTTAAATAAAGAGCTCATGCTATAGTATCGTATCCTGTCAAAATAAAACGTCTGCCTTTCTTAGTTTTTGAGATATGTACGATAATTACATTAATTGGCCAATTAACTAATTATATGGTGATAGGTGGACGAAATTTTCGACTTTAAAACAAAGGGCTCATATTATGGTATCGTATGCCTTCAAAATAAAACGTCTACTTTTCTCAGTTTTCGAGGTATGTTTGATAATTACTTTAATTAATTGGGCAATTAACTAATTAGGTGGTCAAATATGAACGAAGTTATGGAGTCTGAAACAAAGAGTTGGTGCAATAGTATTATATCCCGTCAAAATGAAACGTCTAAATCTCTTAGTTTTCGAGATATAATCGATAATTTCTTTAATTGGCCAATTAACTAATTAGAGTATCGATAGAAAGATTTTTCATGTAGCCTAGTGCACGCTCCTTGTCCCAAGCTTTCACATGCCGTTTCGATCATGCCTCTGCCCTCTATCTTTTATGGTTCTCGAGTTTACTCAATTACCATTTCGGTCGTCGTAGTCGTAGTCGGGTACGGCACTAATTTTTGGTGTTTTTATTATCTTCGCTATTTTATTCTGGAAAAACGGCTGGACCGATTTGCATGAAATTTTCAGGGTTCGTTCATATTGACATAGAGACGAGCTGTACAAATTTTCAAGGTGATCAGACTTAATAATAGCGTGAAAACATGACAAAATGGCCTAGATTTGAGCAATTCATTATATCATTGATGTATAGTATGAATAGAATTTTTTAATTTTTCATTGAGGCTGTATCTCCCCAATCATGTAAATGTGTAAGTATTAAGATGATTGCCTTGTCATGAAACATGTGTCGGGCCGCACCTATTAAAACTTGTCGTCATTCGTTTCATACAGCTCCTTTTTGGGTCGTATGACCCCCTACTGACCCCCTGCTGACCCCCTACTGACCCCTTGGTGACCCCCTACTGACCCCCTGGTGAACCCCTACTGAC
>CAMPET010000002.1:729011-742902 GCA_946803715.1 Beroe ovata | reverse complement strand
CCCCCTGGTGAACCCCCTCTGACCCCCTGGTGACCCCCTGGTGATCACATTATGACCTTATTTTGACCCCCATGAGACCACTTTCTGACCATTGTTGACCCCCTGCTGACCCCCTTAGGTCATAAAGTGGTCAGCATGGGGTCAGCAGGGTGTCAAAAATGGTCAGAAAGTGGCCTCAAGGGGGTCAAAATAAGGTCATAAAGTGATCAGCAGGGGGTCAGTAGTGGGTCGGTAGGGGGTCATTGATATATTTTCATACGACCCCTTTTTGTTCTAAGAAAGTAAGAAGTTGAGCACTGTTTATCTACTAATCCAGTAGATAACATATAGATTAAATTCCGTGTGACCTTCCTGATCTGCCTTAGGAGACAAATACACCAGATATCTGGAGACAATAAAACAGAATATTAAAAATGAATTGCCAGTTGAGGTCAAATTTTTTCTTATTGATGGACACAATGGACACAATTACTAATCTTATGACCCTTTTTCCTTATATTCACTGCACATAGGATTTGTCAAGTGAGATGTGCCCCTTGTGTCTCTCTTTTCACCAGGAGCACTGAAACTCCGAAAATTATCACCATAACTTGAATGATAGCAAATGTTACCCTTGCTCCAGCAGTCAGAACATAATCTATAGCAAACAATCCTGATAGTACTCCAATTTGTGCCAATCCTATGACAAAAGATGTCATTGTGGATCTGATTGATGTTGGCATGAGCTCAGTGGTCAATACAACTGGAGCTAGGGCTATTGTTCCAATTCCAGGATATGCCAAGAAGATGAGTGCCAAAAGGATATAGGGATGCACACAAATGTACATTGGTATGATCAAAGCCGCAGTTGCAATCCCAACAGTTGAGAAGATCTTTGTTCTCCCAAACTTCTCTAATGATATCAGTGTAACTATCAAGCCAAGAGGCTCAGCAATATTGACTACTAGAAGGTGCACTAATGAACTTTGTTCATATGTACACTTTGCCTCCAATGTTGCATTGTTGTCAACACAGTAGCCACCATTGATGATCCTAGGAATAGAGAAAACAAACAATGCGTAGCTGAGGTATGTTGTGTATCCCATCATTGCCAGAAGGATTGTATTTCGCGTATTGTCAGAATCATGTATGACATCAATTAATCTCTTGACAGAAAATGGCTCAGGACTAGCATCCATGGTACCTGGATTCTCAGATGGTTTAAGTGAAAAATGGCTACTTTCATTACAATTAAGTTTGTAAATATCTTTAATAGATTTTTCTGCTTTGATTGTCTGCCCCTTATGGTAGCAGTATCTAGGGGACTCATCTGCAATTGCTAAAAATAAGATAGATGGTGAAATTGCCAACGTTGTTGTCACTACAAAGACCTTCCAGCCATAATCGATAATGGTGAGGTTAGCAATGAGACTTGTAATGAGAACACCGACGCCATAAGCCAGTGAGTGACCTGATGCGGCTAAAGCTCTATATTTGGTAGGAGCAACCTCGGCACTGAGTACTGTTGCAGGAGCCCCTCCAATTCCTTGAAAAAGACCAATTATTGCTCGCATGGTGATTAGGTACCCGTAACTTTGGGTGAAGAAGCAAGCAAGTCCTGTCAGCGTCATTCCTATTGCTCCAATGAGAGCAATGGGTTTTCTACCAAATCGATCGCCCCAAGGGGCAGAAATAAAAGAGAACAGCACAAATGTGAAGTAGTTAGCAGGGTTTAGGAGCGACATGTAAAAGATAGATTCATTCCACTCACATCTAAGTATTGGGTTTATTATCGCCATGATTGTTATATTAGCACCGTAACCGGCACAGAAAATGAAGGGTCCTACTGTGTAAAGGAGTGTCCCTAGCCCACATCCTGCGTTATCTATTGCCACACTCACATCTATTTGTTCCTCGGTCCCCTCATCTCCCTCATTTGCCTGATACTCATCATCCAATGAGTGGACTTCCTCATCATATCTCTGTTCCGAATTCTCAGCCATAGAACTGGAAATAACACACTCAATTGATGGAAGGAAAATATGAATTGAAATTGGAATTTTTCCTGATACTTTGATTATTAAGTCTGCAGAGCATAGGAATGATGACACGAATTAGGGTCGAGCTATTGAAGATGTACCTAACTGAAATACCTGAAAAGAACAAACACAAAGTAATTGATTTATATACACTCAACGTGTACGCTTGCTGCAATAAGTGAAATCATCCCAACGCACATTTTCAATCAATATCAGCACGTGGATTGTGGTAATTTTAACGGATTACCATGAGAACAGACAGACAAGCTGATATTTGCTGCATTAACCAACGAATCTAGGCTTACACCATTTGACTATATTATGGGGAGATTAGTTTCAACCAATCACTCTTGGCTAGCGCGGTTCTCAGTGGGTTTCCAGTTACTGTTTGGAACTGTGACAAGTGACAACTCGCTTGTGTGTGGGAAACCCGCTCACCATTGAGGTGTAGGGACAAGCTGATGCTAAAATAGTCGTCATGATTTCAAGCAATAGTACCTACAATATAGGTACTAGGTATTGCGCAATAGTACCTACAATATAAGAATATAGGTACTAGGTATTGCTTGAAAATCTTCCTACATAATGTAACCAGAATTTGTGATATCTTAGACTTAAAATTGTGACGCAAGTTAAACGCAACACCATAAATTTGAAACCATCTGGATAGCTCTCATCAGTCAAGTGAGATCAAATGAGAGTTTCGAAATAGGAGAATTGAGGGGGCGAGGTTGACTCACAAAGTTTGGAAGATACAAACTATTTATGGAAATTTTATGCACTGCAGCATGATCGATTTTCCTCAAAATAACTTACATATCATGCAGTTTGTCTAAGGGCTTTGCACAGAGCTCGTATACTATTCAAAGGGTGCTGTATATTGAGATTGACATTCGTGCCGCAATATGATATTTTCTGTTCTTTGGAAAATGCTTCCCTCTCATGAGAATCGTCTTATTATTCAGCACCGCAGGGTTGACACTCTGTTTGTGCTCTTGAATCCGGAGTAAACGAAAGGTGAGGGTCGGCTCTTGAAAGACACTCCATCTGATTTCTTGGTGGTTTTGGTGCCATGACTCGCGAGATTGTAAGCATTGGGCCCTGGTGTGACATCGGTCTTCCTACTTCTAGGTCTCCCAGTCATCTTGAAGAGAGGTCGGTTATGGTCCTTAACGAGGTTGTACGCACCAGGCCCGGGTACCCCATTATCCTCCCGACTAAGCTGCTTGGAGGATATCGTGAACCGTGGCACATGGTTATCTGCTTTTATCGGTTTGTACTGGTTAGGTGCTGGCAGGTCTTCAGTACTTCTCTCGAGACGTATCCCAATTTGGGGTTTTGACGCAGAATTCTTGGAAAAATCAACGTGTGCTCTGGAGGGCGCTGGATGTTGTGAAGCTGTTTCATTGTTAATGTAGTTCAGAATTGTTGGGAATGAGGGCTTGCTCTTCAGCCCAAATGAATGGGCAACCTTGGAGAACTCATCTTTTTCTGGCCTATATTTGTTAGGGCCAGGTTCAGCTGCATCTGTCGGTGTGATGGATCTAGGTCTCATTCCCGCTCTCCGAATGTTGGGCTTGTCTGAGAACCGTGGGTTATATGACCCAGGTGCTGGAGCCCGTCTAGTGGATGCTGGCCATGCTGGAACCTTGCCTTCACGAGATATGTGATGTATTTGCCGCCAGCCGACACTCTTCGACATGGCCCCATGACCGGCCATATGACCCGTGTCGTATATAGGACCTGGACTGTCTTCAGCCACTTTGGTGAACGGTGTGAAACCAACATCACTCCCGAAGAACCTAGGTAGATGAGTTGCTCCAACTAATTCGTTATTAAGTTTGGAAGCAATGACATGCTTTGGACCGCCCTGAGGCAATGCAGGCGTGTATCCTGCTGGACCAGCCCCATCAGTCTCACTCGACAGTGGAAGGGGGAGTCCAACTGAGAAGTTGCGTGGCTGATCTTTGGGGAGGTAGGTCGGTCCAGGGGTATCACTGACTGGACCCTCAATTCTCATCCCTATGGAGTATTTCTGAGAAAATTGTCCACAGCCGCCGTACTTCACATTGTATGCATTGGGCCCCCTGCTTGGTGTTATGTGAATATTGTGCACCGGACCCACGGGACATGTCTTCCCCTGGCTTTTCAGCGTGATTGTCTTCTTGGACCACTCCATTGGTTCTCCAGTATGGTACCTGGTGGGAGGCGGGGCGGCACTGACGGGCAGATCTTTAGGCTTGCCCACCACACTCCAATCCCCCGGACCACTCTTGCCAATAGCACCGGGCGCTGTGGGCGAGCTGTAATCTGCTGGTCCGGGCATTGCATGGGCCATGCTGGTCAGTAGACCACTTCCAGCGTATTCCCCCATGGGGCCACGGGGTATGCTCTGTACTCTAGTCTTCCGTCCCGTCCTCATACCGTGCTGCGGCAGCAAATGATCAGTATTATACTAGTCTGTTGATAATGATATTTCACCTCCAATAGGTGGGTTTACAAGGGACAGTTGCCAACTACTCAGAGCAATTTATCCAGATAAAAAGAAACTCCCTAACTATCATTATTTAGGTGCTTCGTGAATTTAGATGAAAAGTCGAAAGATATATGCTCACTGAACAAATTGTTTGAGTAGGGTATGGGGTAACTATATAGTCATGTGAACTTGACTTCATGACGATTTAATAAGAGTCGGTTGATACTTTGATGCGGTATCGAATCTACCGACACTATTATATAATAGTTCATGCAAAAATGAGCTCGGCTCAGAAAACAATAAAACTGGCGCAGTTAAAGAAAAGATGTGAATTGCTTTTCATTTATTGTGCAATACGTCCTGCATTGCACTGCATGTGAACCAATCTGTTGTAGCAACTCATGCAGCGGTATTGTATATAACGATCCATATTGCACGTACATGAGAAAATATTCTCGGGGAACAATTACTTTATTCTATGGGTGGGTTTAATAAAATGCGATTGTTCGAGAAGATTGCTTATTCATCATACTTGAACATTTAACTTCAATGGTTGATAAATATGTATGCACCAGTATGCCTTACTTGTGATCAATACTTGCTGGTACTGTTACAGGAAGCATTAAAAACAATTTTACCACCACTATAAATCTTACCGCCACTATAGGAAATTTGAAATTTTCGGACCAAGACACAGACTATAGGGCCGCAAGCATATTCTTCACCTTGCATTCACTTAAACTGGTATTCTGCCCAAGAATAGTTGGAGAAATGGTCGACAAGTTGCTTTGAACGTCAGGGTAGACCACCGACCAGTCCACTATGCTGAGTAGACCAGTGCACCCTATAGCAGTATAGCGGACCAGTCCAGTGTCCACTATATAGAGGGCCACCGGACCCTTTTTGCCCCCTAAGTGCCTCTTCGCGGAAAGAGTTCAAATCGGGGTGGCAAAATGGGCGCATTTGGGAGCGAATAGGAATAAGGCGGAATTTCTATATCAAGAAGACACAACGATACACTCCATTGCTCCAGTTGCACTGATTGCCAAGAGGAGGGTGTCTGGTGGGTACTGCACAGGGGAAAATGTTATCAAACACTGTCCTGCAAGTGTTACATGGGGTGCAATGGACACACTGACGGACCATGATGACTTAATCGGGATATGGAAAATATTCCATGATTGATGTCACTAGTCTATAGTACGCTAGGAGGAATGGCACCTCAGGCCAGAGTGTTTCATAAGCGACTAGCAGAACTTGTAGCTGAGAAAAGTTCCCGAAGTAAAAATGGTCAAATGGTGCATATTTTAAGTGTTGTATTTTACTTTTTAGTTGGACTATCTGACCGAATATGTAGTGTCTTAGATGTGGTGTCATTCTGGTGTAAGTCAAATATCAAGACTGGTGTTATTTCTGATGACATCCTTTGGGATCATGAGAACAAGCCTCCAAACATGCGTTTTAGTGTCCCAGGTTTCGCTATTTTCCCAGTAATTCGACTGAAGTAGTGTGACTGCCACATTCCTATTTCTTCGTTAGGTCGGATCGAAAAGTGTGAAACGGTTGCATCATTTCATGTGGCAATATCTCAAGAACTTGCAGTAACGCGCTCATTAGAAAACGTGATCTATGTGGCGCAAGCGCGCCTTCACTTGTTCGCGTCGCGCGCGATCGAATCATGCATTGCGTGAGCAGTTTGCGTGTGAATTGTGGAAATTGAGACGATTGATATTATCATCAGATAAGGAATATCAGAATCATCAAGAAACAGTAAAGCACGTAATACTCAAAGTCGTGGATTCCACAGGTACTGTAATGAATCGACAACATAGTTTCTCTGCTCCATAAATTCTTAAAGATTTTCTGTACTAAAAAGTGAACGCCTCTCTGGAGCTTATGAATCGGTTTGCTCCACGTCTTTCAATACAATCACATCACGCTGTCCTTGAGTCGGGAGCTAGAACTATGGTCCCCTCTGTAACCTAGGTTACATTGGTCTGTCAGTCGGTGGTTGTGTCTCGACAAAACTCGAGTCTCTGACTTCATCTCTCTTCTTAACTTCATAATCAGAGTTAACTTCATATCCAGAGCTAACTGAAAGGAAAATATATCATAGACGGTGGACAATCTGACCTGTGTATAACAACTGCGCACATAAAACAATGTGTGACTATCATGCTAAACAACAATTCTGACTTACTGAAGTATTGGAGAGCTTGTTGGGCGTCAGGGCCGGTGAAAAACATCTTGTTACGGATCATATGTGTTCTAGCGAGTCTGAACCTCGTTAGGAAACTATTTGTCGCAGTGAACAGGACTTTGAGTAGATGAGCTTTGTAGTAAGTCCTGCGAAAAGCAACTAAATAATTACTGTATCATAGTTCAAAGCACAGTGTAAAATAATCCACAAAAGCATAAAAATCCACAATTCTCACAGCGACTAAAATTGCCAAGTACCTGCTTCCGTTGACCTCGTATGGAATTTCGAAGAAGAAGGGGGCTTTGCCCTCCCTGTGATTGCTCATGTCAATATCAGTGTCTAGAATTGTCTTCACCGTCTCCATCCCATCCTCCGAGCCGAACATGGTAACCTCGCCCTCCCCAAGCCTACAATCTACCGCGAGTGGTAATTTCCGGAACCTGTCGATGTAGAACTGTAACTTGCCCATGTCACATGTCTCAGGGACGGGGTAGTGACACTCAGTCCATCCCATAACCAGGCATCGTAACTCGTTAACTTCACTCTCCGGACCCAACAATGTGATGGAAAGAGGAGAGGTGAATTTATTGGGACTCCATTTTACAAATGTACTGGGAAATCGGGATCGTAGATACCATGTATCGTAAATCAGCTTCTTGAACAATGCTACCTCCCTGGTATCGATGCATTCCTGTGAGACAGAGAGATGGAGTCAATATATGACACCACTTCATAAGTCATGACACAGCACCTACTTTTCAGTTCATTTAATTTTAAAGACTGTATGACCAACACATTTTTGGCACAAGAGATTGAAGCGCTTAACGAAAAACTGGAACCTTAAACCACTAGGTACATCATTGAGTGATGTCTCGCTCAGCGACTGCGGTGTCTCGGAAAGACGTTTCGAGATGCCTCATTTAAACATCAATAAGTACCGCAAATTACTATAAAATAAGAGACATCTCGAACCGAACGATAACCGGTATGTGAACACATGGAACGAAAAGGGGACGGAAGGAAAAAGGCGTTCTTTACAGCAGAAACTCCTTACATTTGCTTACAATTGCGCGTCTTTTTCCTTCCTTCCGAACATTCGCCTAATAGATCGGAAGTGACAGATAAGTTACACAACGAACCAGTTCGCTGTGTATGAAGCTGCCCAGGAAACTCCTCAGTGTGTCTGTTTCCGATTCCAGGTTTAAACCCGTCCCGTACACCAATATATGTGTAGTTCCGTCTTGTTTAGCGTATATCTGGAATGAGAAGAGTATCACGTGTTACATCACGTGTTATATCACGTGTTATATCACGTGTTATATCACGTGTTATATCACGTGTTATATCACGCGTAATATCACGTGTTACATCACGTGTTAGCTACGCACAACATATCCAGGTGTACTCATAGTATAGCTCCTTCCAAAGAACTGCTACCAATTAAACTGATAGACTGATGAATATATACCTCGTTATCGACGTGAAGCTCCCTGCAGATATTATTGGCTATGTAGTGGGGTAGCCCCCCTGGGAGAGCCACCCTCGCCACTCTGAATTGTCTGATAATGCTGCTAAACTGATCGTGGATCTGTGACACGCGCTCCTCATCCTCCCCACAGAGAGTCATGGTGAAGTTATCCTCCCGCCGACATTCCACCCACACCTGCGAATTGGGGAGTATTGGGTGGTGGTAGCTGAGAGTTATACATGACTAGCGTAACACCTAGTCCTACCCTCATGGTTAGACAAGAGACATGTACTTAAATATGATTCAATATGACCGAAGTGAGGCGTTTCCGATGCTGAATATTGTGAAGAAAAAGTTAATTTCAAGATTCAAATTTGTTCCGGAACAACAGCAACATGTTCCGGAGAGAATCCCAAGATATGTAAATACCTTGTCGTGCGAAGCGGGTACTTTCAGCTGGTCCTTGTGGAGGTGTGACGTGACCACCACAAACCTCAGCAGATCAGGATGGGGATGGTCTGCTCCCTCAATCACCCTGTAGTGATACTTCTCACCATGCTGTGTGTCCAGGATATCACTAACCAGCGCCACATGATCGGGACATCCTGTTAACTGCGCTCTGCAGGGTAATCCTCGTGTAGCTGTCAGCTTCACATCTAGTTTCTCTCCCTGTACAATGGGTTATTATAGGATGGATCGAAATACAAATGTACAGTTACTACCAAATATGGTTGTCGAATTAGCAGTTGGATGAAACTGTCGTCCATTCAAATTCAGCGTTTCTGACAAATCTTTCGCAGATAGTTCGAATTAGGTAAGTATAGTTCAAACCTGATGTTTCAAATTCCTAAACTCGATGCCGTGTTTACTGGACGCCGTTCTTCCTACCTCCACTCCCCCTAACGTTAAGAGTCGTAGCACAAACTCCCAGTTCCAGCGAATAGGCTTGCTCCTGACTTCATCCTGCAGGAACACAGTATAGTTTCCCCATAGTATTGTCTGCCTTTCGTTGTCATCCGATTTTATAATGGAAGATATTAAGAACAAACGTTTTTCACAGCTTCCTTCGCTCGAGCACCGCGAGACATTTCCAACTCAAGATCTCTACAGAAATTCTTCACATCTTCACAGTTCTTGCCGACTGCCATGATCGCGTTATTCCCAACTGTGTACACAACACGAGGATACCTTCCCTTCAGCCGATACAAACTTCTACCAAACTCCCGCTTGATGACTTCGTCACCTGTCACGCCTGGTGGAAGTGTCACTTCCGACACACTAAGAGAGGATATGAACTGGTTTATACGATCAGTAGTTTCATCTTCCCCTTTCCTTCCTCCTATGACGACGTTGTTGTCAAGAAATGCCACTACTCGGTCTGTACTGATATCGACTGACTTGCGGAATTCCTGATCCCTTAGTTTCAAATAGTTTCTGATTGCCTGAAATATTGAATCAATAGAACAAGTAAATGGAACAAGGGAATAGAACAAGTAAATAGAACAAGTGAATAGAATACGCCGGGCTAGTTTAAGTTATAGAACACACACACACACACACACACACACACACATGTCACACGCGCGCGGCGATATAATACCGGGTGGGAGAGAGGGATGAGTGAAATGTGCTGGATTTCTGAGAAAAGGGTGTCCAATTCTGTGGTGGAAGAGAGGTCATATTGTGTCAGTGTCATCTGTGTCTGTCCATCTGACAGTGGAACTCTCCTCATCTTACCCTGTACAAGACACGTGAACTAGTGATAAACTATATCCACATTCCACATGATAGGCTGTAAGTGAAGGCCCTCAACAAGTCTATCTATTACAATATGGCCTGTAAGAGGCACTTACGAGGGTACGTAGTCTCTGACTGCATTGGGAGGCGATTACGTTCTGATACTTGTTCAGTGTTACCGACTTTTTCTGCTCCTGAGGATATTAGCAGGTGTTGAAGAGGTGCCAAACAGGTGTTAAACAGGTGATAGGTGTCATTTGAACACGACTCACTCCACTAGTAGCTGACTGATAAGCTCTGAAGATGCATCTCGCATAACTTGAAGATAAGATCGTACTGTGTCTACTCCCGAACATTGCAACATCCTAACGAGATGATTGTCATATTTGGTAAATATCATGAGTCATGATATTGATAATGCGTAGAATATCCGATCATAGAATTGGGATGTAAACTGATATTCAAACTGTTGATAAATTCAGAAAAACTTATTTATGAAGATTGCCAACAATTTAACAAATTCATTACAACATTCATCAAATTCGTCTTCCCGAGGGTCAAGGAGGGTGCTGAGTGAGCAAATACTTGATTGTTGTTTTCGCCCACTCATTCATGCCATCGTGTTTCTAATTCCACCGCGCACACACACACACATTTACTCAACACTTCCATCTCTCATTTCGGCAGCATACTTGAGATCAGACACGTAGCCATTGATAGAGGAGCGTAGCTCAGGTCTACTTGTCTCAAGGTTCCTGTTCCACACGAATTTCACTAGGAAGTTCTGATTCCCATCTGCATCATCGATTAGGTTTATCTGAAAATACATCATTTGGAAGAATGTTATAACCACTGCTTTTGTGGTATTCAGTCTCTGTACTAACCAGTCTCGGGTTTGAAACCTTTTCGCCGGGTCCTTAGAGCAAGTAATAGCGTGCTCCTACAGTTCTTACTATCGGATTGTTACTCCTAACTCACCTCTACACCAGGGAAGCTCATCCGGAGTAGGTTTTTGATGCGATTTGCCTCTTTCCCATTCATTTGTGGCCATTCGTCTAGACTGATAGATTCATGTGCCCATTCCCTGCAAAAGGTCAGTTTTTGTGACTCCGACTAAGTTTAAAATACCCGAATCTAAGTACGCGGCATAAGGTAAAGATAGACATGCCATGTTGCGAATGTTGAAAACAAACGGGCAGCACTGAAACTCACTCTCGTTTGATGAGCGATTCTAAGTGAGCTATCTCCCGTGCTACCCTCTCCTCCCCTCCCAACACCAAAACATCCTGTTTACTCTTGGAGATAATGATGAGCAGGTTGTCAGAGGGCGTGGCACTATCCCAGTGGTTCAGATCATCGGCTCTCTTACGGAGTGTTCTGATGAGCATGTTCTTCACCGGGAGTGTGAGCTGTGGAGCAGAGAGGGAGAGATCAGGGGTAGATGGTCTGTTATCGAATGTGAGGGTTGTTCTGGGGGTGTACCGCCCTTTGTGGGGGGCGGCATGTCAGATAGGATTAGGGATAACTAGAGATCTGT
Source organism: Beroe ovata (assembly GCA_946803715.1). Taxonomy (NCBI): domain Eukaryota; kingdom Metazoa; phylum Ctenophora; class Nuda; order Beroida; family Beroidae; genus Beroe; species Beroe ovata. The sequence goes on along the minus strand of CAMPET010000002.1, from coordinate 731,466 downwards.
ATGTCGTTGGGCGGCGGGTTCACCAGGGATGAGGGGTACCAGGGTAACTATAGTAGAGTAGGAAAGAGGTAACTAATAACTATAGATGGGTGGGAGGGGAGGAGTAATCGAGAAATGGGAGGGACTATAATAACTGGGCGGGTTGGGACAGGGAAAGATTGTAAATTGCAAAGGAGAGAGGTTAAGTATAGCGATTGAGCAATTACCATCTCAAACTTCTCAATCGAGAGCATGAACTCCCGTAGCCGTTGTGCTGACAAATCTTGTTCTTCTCTTCTTGTGCCCGCGATGATGATTTCTGGTCGTTGTTTACTGGACATCAGAGACACCTGCACAACATAGTCATCGGTTAGAGTAGGAATATTATCCTGACTCACAGTCAGTGACTATTAAGTATTAATTCGACCTCAGTGACTATTCTACCACCCCTGATGTTGGGGAGGTATAGAGGCTGATGTCATCAGCCTCATCAGGCCGCCTGATGAGTAACTCTGTTTCGTGTGAGAGAGAGACCGGGCCAGAATCAGACATTCCCAGCTACCAAGAAGAAGGGAGGGGGAGGGGATATGGGGAGGTGAGGGTGTAGTAACCGATAAGCGACTGTCATTAAAAATCCAGTCAACTTATGCCGGTGTCGACGCAACAATAACGCAACAATAACGCAACAATAACGCAAAATGCATATACCAAGTGTCCCAGTACCTCTGGTTTGTCCTGTCGATCTGTAAACAACAGGTTCCGCAGAGCATTTCCCGATGACCGGATCAACTGTCGGGCTATGTCGAACTTTGATTCCTCCAGCTCCACGGCCACGATCTCTGTTTTATCAGCCAGGTCTGTTATTGTGGCAACTGCTGCCTCCAATTCCTCCGGGTCCTTGGACTTAACCACCACGTGAGTATTGCCGTCTTTAGCAGGGAACGATGTTATCATTACCTGGGAGGAAAGTACCGCTAGATTGGAGGGAAACATTCGGGGGAAGAAAATCACGCCGTGACGTATGTGTCGTGAGACAGGCGCAACGCTTTCGGGATACTGGCGCGATTCTTGGCCAGACGCCAACTATTCATGCCCTTACCGTGGGATGCGTATCCTTGAAAACACGGAGTTTTCCCCCAAACATGGTCAGATACTTGAGATGATCGATAGTTATCTTCTTGAAGTGCATTTTGCTATCCCAGAAGAAATTTGTCAGAATACTCCTGTGCTCCTGTCGGAAATACCGCTCCATGGACTCGATAGCGTAGTTGACGAGGTTTGGGAGTCCGTGGACAGTGAACTTCCGCTCCTTCCAGTCCAGGACATACCTCACTTTATGAGCTTCGCAAATCCTGCACAGGATCGATGCAGCATTTTGATAGGAGATTCATGAAGCAGGGCTCGCAATTTCAGATTGGCGGTGTGCAAGATTGGGAGGGTGTAAGATTGGGAGGGTGAAAGATTGGGAATGTGTAAGATTGGGAGGGTGTAAGAGTAATTTATCATTCAAGATCGTATGAGAGACTGCAAACACTTTCAACATCAACACTGGTGCATAAGCAGCCAGTACCAATATGCAATCGGTACCTATAATAACACCAATTACAGGGGGATACTTACTTGTCAAGTGCGGGTAGGATAACATCCCTATTCTCTGTCAAATACTTGCGCTGATCTCTCATTATATCGAAACTTCGCGACTTGAACAACTTCATCAGAGACTTGTAATGCTCCGCTGCTAGGAACACACTCGACCTTGTCCTCTTGTTCCCAGATATCCGGAGAGTCCCAGACCTCACATCGACACCAGTTTTCACATTGGGGAACGGGTAATACTCCGCTAGTTTCAGATGCACGAAGTCGGGAGGGGTCACTGATTCAATGACGGGGTCTCGTGAGTCAGTGTCATCGGGTAAATCAGCTGATTGGAGGATTTGGCTCATTTCCGTGGCTAGATCCTGGACCACCTCATCGGGGCCCATCATAAACACACTGCCAGGACTCCCAGACAGCTTCTTATCTGAGTATCTGATCTGAACATCCGTCCTGTCCCATAGTAAATGCCGCATAGCGTGCCATGACGTAAAGTCATGAGGTGGGCAGTAGATAGTGGTGAAGTCGCCAAATTGTCGCATTTGTTCCTTAACTAGGGACATGTACCCGTCAAGTGTTCTCTTGTCCCCATATACAAGCCATGTGTGCATCATCCACTTGCTAGAAACATCTTGTAAACTCAGAGCGGGCGTCTGTTAGGGATATTTGCCATCAGAATGAGCTCATACACTCAGATAAACAGACAAACGAAATGACGAAGGAATAGACAAAGTCAAACACATACACACAGTACACACACAGAGTACACACACACACACACGTGTACACTGTACACACACACAGACACACATCTACGTCAAACACATTACACACTCTCACACACACAGACGCAGACACACACACACACACACACACACACACA
>CAMPET010000002.1:691257-728690 GCA_946803715.1 Beroe ovata | reverse complement strand
CACACACACACACACATATACTCACAGAGGAGATGAAGTCATGGGGGTGTGTCAGTGTGTCCATGAATCTCGGTTTAGTGATTGTCTCCATCCCATACCCCTCACACTGCTCCTTTATAATATCCACCACAGCATCCACCTCGTCTCTCCGCCCAGCTACAGTCACACTACACCTGTCCACATCTGCCATTGTCAGCACATCAGGATACTGCTTCGTCAGTTCCACAATACTACTCCCCTGCTTCCCTATCAGTAACTTCATTATGCAGGGGTGAGCAATGTCCACGTGGGAGATGACCAGCTCAGAGAACACTCGCTCAATCTTATCCGCTGATTGGGACTTATTCTCCCCACCAACTACCACACTGTCGTCCAGAATAGCGACACACGAGTTGTCCTTCTCCAGACGATCCAATAGATCTAAACCTTTAATCTTCAGGTAGTCTTTGTACACCTAAGATAGGCTAAGTAAGTCGTGGTCACATCCAAAAGTACAACTTTCTAATTTCGTAACGAATTAATTTCGTATTATAAAATAATAACCTACAAAATTCAGGGGTCATGGTAGGGAATTCACCTTGCTTTCCATTGGTATGACGACGGGGGACTGTATCTGTGATACCAGCTTCTCTATACCACCCCTATTGGAGGGACCATGGTTTATTCTCAGAGTAGAGCTCCCGTTAGGGTCAATGGAGAGGTTAACCCTGCCCTAGGGGGGGGGATATTGTCATTAGTCATAGATAGGGTTGAGTTGTTCAATGTGACCAGTGTCAGACGTCAGTTATCATAATACTATCGTGTCAGAGTCACCTATGTCATAAGTTTCATTGTGCCTGTATAACATCATTGTGCCTGTATGTCATCATTGTGTCCATGTGTCATCATTGTGTCCATGTGTCATCAATATGATGCTAACACACGATTGACAACTCACCAGTGACCTCAACTGAGGATGAAACTTCCTAGCTAGAGCATGTTGAAACTTGTCTAATGTAACCTCCATTTCAACCTAGAGGGAAACCTGGTATAATACTGCTACAGCTCGGGACTACAATGTAAGAGGAACAAGACTGATCCACTGACAACTCAGAATTTAGGGTCCCTAAATTCAAAGTGAATTTTCGGATGATACTTTCTGAGGTGGTACGTTGCACTTATATCTAGAGTTTGAGGAGGTGCATTGTACTTTATATCTAGAGTTTGAGGAGGTGCATTGCACTTACTATCTAGAGTTTGAGGAGGTGCATTGCACTTTATATCTAGAGTTTGAGGAGGTGCATTGCACTTTATATCTTGTATGCCCTGTAATACCTGTTGTCCATGTCTTGGTTGAGAAGAAGCTGCAGAAAGGTCGCGGTGTGCTCTGAGTATATGTCTGACATAGCTAGTGGCTGATAGGAGTTGTTTGTTCATCTTGCTCTGGCATGTACTAGGGGGAGGGAACAAGAATATCAGCACATCTTATTCGATGTTCTGTGATTAGAATTATCTCAGAGAGATAATGAGTCGAAAGAGACAAGAGTTGAATTGGAGACAATGATTTGAAAGAGGACAGTGCTGACAAACTTACCGAAAAATGGGATGTTAGGATATGGTGTGAGTAGCTGGGCGTAGCTCCGTCGTGTGTGGTTCACAGTTCTTCACTCATGAGCTATTATAATCGGATATTCAGATAACCGATGTCATGTACCGATATCATAACACAATATAATGTATGGGTATGAACTATGAGAAGGTAGTCAGAGGGGATATGTAAGACGTATCGCTGATATAGTGAGACAATCAGACCTCGCATCGTCGAACTATGATTGTCATAAATCATCATAATGACAATCAACCATCTTCTAATGGTATAACGACAGTAATTAACTCCATCCTAATTAACTTATTAACTCCATCCTAATTAACTAATTAACTCCATCCTAATTGACTGATTAACTCCATCTTAACCCCCCTGTGTTACAATCAGCTACCCTGCAACATCTGGCCAAGGGCGTGGTCCACATTCTCCTTACCACCAAACACTAACACCTCTCGCACGTACAGATTCTCAATAATCCTCAGGTTTTCAGCGGGCTCCTCTACACGCCACGGAAAACTGGTGATTACAGGGGGTACCTGGTGGTGAGTGCCCGTGTTTTCTCCATCAGCGGGTATCTGAAACAGTCGAACTGGTATTGTAACTGGTATGTGTGCACACTGCATGTATTGGTGTGAATGAGGTGAAATGAGAAAGACGCGCAATTTGGGTCAATGCCAGGTCGCTCAGATTTGTTCCTCTTACCACTTCGAATTTCTCGATAGAGTTGATAAACTCAATCAACTTTGCCGCTGTCATATTGATATCTTCTTCACTAGTCCCGGAGATGTTAATCACAGGTTTTTGCTTGTCAAACTTGATGAGGACCTGCAGAACATCAAGATGCCTTCAACAATGACATTGATGATGCCATGGTACTTCTCGACTACTCACAGGTATAACGGATGGGAAATTTTGTGTCAAGTATAAAATTTGAGTAATCCCTCAATTTGGTGAGAAAGTTTTCCCTCGTTATCAGTACTCACCACAGGCTTCACATCCATATCCTCGAATATGAGGTGAGAGAGTCGTTCCCTTCCCGATCGGATGATGGATCGAGCCATTTCAAATCTCTCATCTGACAGAGATACCTTCTTGAGTAGTATTCCCTCTGACAGCTCCGTTACCATGGATACAGCACGTGCCAGAGACTCCGCACTTGTTGACCGGAGTTTGATGTGGGTCGTGCCCTCCCTTCCAGGTAGAGTGGATATTTCAACCTGGGATTTGCAGGGTTGTTAGTAACTGCGACAGAGAAGTGTTGATCACAACGCATCAAAATGAAATATCATAGTAATTTCCTCATTACCTGTGGGTTCTGGGCCTTAAAATTGCCGATAGTTTGGAAGAAAATCGCATTTATCTTCAGGTGATCGACAGCAATGCTATCAAAGTAGAACTGCTTGGCTGGTGGGTTATGGAAGAAATGGGGTATCCTGTCTGCGTGTTTGATGCTGAAATAACGTTCCATGCCAAGTCGTGCTTCCTTAACTCCAACAGGGAGACCGAGGAGGGTAAGAGAGTGGGTGGAATAGTCCAGATTAAACCTCACTTTAGCATCTCCACAGATCCTGTGATGGTAGAATTATGATGGTTTTGTAGTACACTTTGGGAAAGTGTTAAAACACACACACACACACACACACACACACACACACACACACATGTACCTCCTTATTTCTGGCATCACAACATCCCTATTCTCCACCACATATCTGAACTGCTTGTTCATCAGCTCGAACCTCTCCTCCACTAGCTTTCTGAGCAGTTTCTCATAGTACTCATACGCTAACACCACACTGGACGCTGTGTGAGTGTTACCAATGATATTCAGCACCCTCCCACGAGTGTCAGTGACAATCTCAACATTGGGGAAGGGAAACAGCTCGCACACTTTCAACCTCTCAACAGATGGGATATTGAGGGACACACTTAGCGGAGCTGATGGGGTCATGTCTGGGTTGTTGATGATGTTTTCTAATCGGGTTGTAACCTCGCTGACCACACCCTCCTCCCCCGCTACGCACACACAGCCTGGCCGGGAAGTGGGACTTCTGTCAGACAGCCAGCACCTCACCCCGGGCGTATCTCTGGTCAGTGTGATGATGCTGTGCCAGGATGTGTAGTCCCCGGGTCTACACTCGACCACACTTTCTGCCTGACCCTCACGCAGGGACATATACTCTGCAACTTGGTCCTTACAACCGTAAACCACCAGCTCCCTCCCATCGGCTACAAACTTGAGGTCTGACTGGTCAGCCCGGAATCCAAGTGGATGGATCGGAAACTGGGTGAAATTCGGTCGGGTAACTGTCTCAAGTCTCTGCTGATCTAGCTCATCTCGGAAGAGTCTAGCGACAGCGTCCACTTCATGGGCCATTTTTCCCAAGATATAGATCTTGGAGCTATCGTCTGAAAACTCCACAACAACTCCAGGGTTGTATTGAGTGAGCCGCTGTATATTCCGACCTCGTTTTCCTATTATCACGCCAATAGCTATCGGGTGTGGAAGTGCTACTTCCGATACGGTAATTTGTGATTGAAGTTCTTCCAACATTTGAACTGATGACTCTCGATCACTACCAGACACAACTATAGTATCGTTAAGAAAGGCTAGAGTGCATGTTTTAGACACTTCATTCAGTACGTCACGGGCAGTCATCTTCAGATACTTGCCAATTATCTGAAATAGTGTTGTGCGATTGTGTGAAAAACCAAACTGACAGTAATTATAAGTGCCATGTCAGTGATAAAACAACACACAGGAGGAAACACGCGCGCGGTGATATAATACCGGGTGGGAGAGAGGGATGAGTGAAATGTGCTGGATTTCCGAGACAAGGGTGTCCAATTCTGTGGTGGAAGAGCGGTCATATTGTGTCAGTGTCATCTGTGTCTGTCCATCTGACAGTGGAACTCTCCTCATCTTACCCTGTACAGGACACGTGAACTAGTGATAAACTATATCCACATTCCACATGACACTGACAGGCTGTAAGTGAAGGCTGTAAGTGAAGGCCCTTAACAAGTCTATCTATTACAATATGGCCTTTATAGTTATACGAGCACTTACGAGAGTACGTAGTCTCTGACTGCATTGGGAGGCGATTGCGTTCTGATACTTGTTCAGTGTTACCGACTTTTTCTGCTCCTGAGGATATTAGCAGGTGTTGAAGAGGTGCCAAACAGGTGTTAAACAGGTGATAGGTGTCATTTGAACACGACTCACTCCACTAGTAGCTGACTGATAAGCTCTGAAGATGCATCTCGCATAACTTGAAGATAAGATCGTACTGTGTCTACTTCCGAACATTTCAACATCCTAACAGGATGATTGTTACATAGCTAGCAATTGGCGATTATGTTGTTTGGTGTATGCGTGCACCGGGGCCGGAAACAATGAAAGCACAATATTTCATCTTTAGCGCGCGTTACAATTACATGATGTAGTGCGCGTCTTTTTCCATCCGTCGTCGGTTCAGGTGTACACATACCATTACCTAAATCATTCTAGGCTTCACCTCCAAGTTTAACATGAATAAATGTGACACGACATTGACAATAGGATTATATTTGAGCTCATGATAATACGGAGGTGTTGCAAGTTGAAATGAACTTGAATCCGATGACCAGTCTGTCTGTGATTTGGTCAAAGCTGGGCGCTGGCGAGATGATAGCTGCGCGCATTATAATGTTCCAATCATCATTCCCATACCTCACAACACCTCTTCTATAATATAGATTGAATTAAAATGATAAAATAAAGAAGTATAACTGTGTACAACCAATATAAATTCATGTTGTGCAAAAAATAAAGAATTTGCAAGGAATGAAACAAAAACACGGTCACCCTTCTCCAGAAAGATACAAGAAAAAGTTGGAGTCAGTTCTATACTCAGTGGATTGGTGTCAAGACTCCCGTAATCTGTCATTTCATGGTGGCAGAGTATCAGAGTATCCTACAAAACCCTCGTGTAACGTTATCCTCCTAGTATATGAGGGGCACCTTGGAATCAGGAATCAGGAATCTGGTGGAGCATTACTTATCCTGATCCTTGTTATCGTTATAGAATTCCTTGTCCGACACAGGTTTTGATTCTTCTTGGTACTTTGACACGTAGAAATCGGGTGGAATCTGGGAAGAATCCAGGTATATGTGTGTGTGTGTGTGTGTTTGTGTGTATTTGTGTGTGTGTGTTTGTTTGTGTGTGTGTGTGTGTGTGTGNNNNGTGTGTGTGTGTGTGTGTGTGTGTGTGTGTGTGTGTGAATGGGGACTTGCAAATGATATGTATTCGAGAGGAATGGACAGCATACCGCGGTCAAGTTTTGTATTGTCATTTTCACTCGTTTCTTCAATGGTAATTACAAAGCACCCAAATGAATCGCATGAAAACACCACCTTACCTCCTGCATCTGAATTGAGGGAGCGAAGTTCAAATTCCGCAGCGTTTCCTCCACCGTTATGAGCACGTTGTCTAGGTACGTGCGTGTGTTCTGGTTCTCTATTTTGCTCGTGGTGTCCGGATGAAGGGTATAGTCCGGGGCAAAATACTCGAAATAGTCCTGAGAAAATCATGTGCATGTGGGTGCAGTTGGTGACTGGTGTTTAGGATGGGAAAAATATTGACACAACCTGAGGAATGAGTGGGCACGTGAATGTTTGAGTGTCTTAGTGGCCTAACAATCTGTGTTTGGGCTTCATTTGACTCATGGTTATGGTCCCAGTACTGCACATTGGACAATGGACGATTTTTCTGATCACTGGACATGAGATAGACAGGTGGGTGATCAATATGTGGATCAGGCATGGTGCCAAAACTAGCTGCTTTCTTCTTCTTCCTGTCACTTGACTTGATCGGAAATTCTGTAACCGATATTGTACTAGGGATGATGACATCACTGTTATGACAGTGTACATATGACGTCATTACATCGACACTCAGTCTGTCAGCCTATGATAACACGTCCAATCACCATAGCAACACACACCATATCAGTAGGTATCTTGGTGCTATGACAACAAGCTTTGAGTAGAAAACTGGGTGTTTATCACGCCTCCATGGAAACATTTCTCTCAATTGTTGAAGATTGTACAGACGACAGACCCACCCACTACTTACAGCAACATGTTACTATCTTATTACTGAAATGCATGCTACTCACTCACGACATATTATCACCATCATGATTTGGCAGAGTATATTAGCGCTCCTATACATGATACTATACCGAACACGCACACACCCACTCCATCAGTCGTTGCACGATCACGTGCACACTTATCACGTGACAGCTTCACCATGGTTACACCACGTGCCTCATGTCACATGATGGGTACCACCCAGCGGAGAAATGAGGCCCCCTGGCCCGCCTCTCGCGACCGACTCTCTTTCTCTCCCCGTATGTGTCATCAACTCCACCCTTCTTACATCACACGTGTTGGCTTCGAGCCATCTGATTGGCTACCTCATGTCACGTGACCCTCTCTCTACCGTATCATTGGGCGACGCGTTACCCACCCACTTTATAGTTAATTACATGTAGAGAGGAGAGCGCGTAGCCAATGAGAGCGCTCCATTAGGGGGGTGAGCCAATGAGAGCACACCGTTACCGTCACGTGTCATATGATATACTGGGGGTAGGCGTGTTCTCTAATAAGATGGGTGTTATATTATTCTCCGTGTATCATGTGTGTGTGTGCCCGACTTAAGTACGGGATTTCAGTGAGAGCTCTCTGTTTGTGTATGTGCAGCTCTCAGCGAGTGGGAGTGTCCCGTTAGTAGGGGGAGTGTGGGAGTTGTTAGTAGGGGGAGTGTGGGAGTTGTTCGCAGGGGAGTGTGGGAGGGAGTTTCACGTCACTGCTACTGCGGGCTCGCGCTACTCGACTTCTGTTTTTGTTTAAATCCTATGTTTAAATCCCATGTTTTCTCTTCTCTGGCGCGGATTTACATGTTGTTATTATTATTTTACACTGCTGCTTATCAAGCTCTCTTCTATCATATGAGGAGGAAACAACAGCTGCTAGTAAAACATGCTTTACACTTGCTTTTAAATTTGCACCCTTTTTCCTTTTGAGATAAGACTCAACTCAAACAGATGATGTTGCATTAGACTTGGACATTATGTGCAATGTACAGTGAGTCTAGTACAAATCTGGATAACTTAAATAGGTATGTCAAGGAATCAGGAAATGTACCAAGCTTTCACAGCGCCATAGTTCATAGCAGGCAGTTTGGGAGCTGCCACGCAGTTCATCTTTTTCAGACCTTGAAAATCGCCATATTTTGTATCGAATTCCTCCTTTTACTCAAATTCATTGTTCATTTTCCCCATTTCATTGTTCATTCTTCCCATTATAATTTCTTCCCCCCTATTCACATACAATGAGCACAATATGCACACTTTTTCAATTCGACATGGGATTTGTGTTTGCAATGATGCTTGAATCACGAGATGGCCAAACATTGTTCCTTATTATAGTTATTGTCAATTGACCATTGTTGTTCAGTGTTCATTGCTCATTGTTGTTACCTGTTGTTCAGTGTTCATTGTTGTTAACTGTTGTTCAATGTTCAATGTTCATTGTTGAACCGGATTTCCTACGTGAGACTAGGAAATCCGTCTCTGAGAAGCGATTACAATTATTGATTGAGTTTCAAATTACCAATTACCAGACCCCTTTGCCCTTCACACCCTCTCTCATAACAACCTAACCTCCTGTTTCTTATTTTAGAGTCATGGTGCTGGCATCTGAGCCTCTCGTACAACAGGTGCTGGTGTTACTACTGAATGAGGTGCAGACACTGGGTATTAACACCGAGTCACCTGAGTACAACACCCTTCTCCTGGGCGTGAAGAATGTCCTCCTCATGGATGAGGATGTCATCCTGGCCACATCATCAGCCTCATCGCCGTCATCACCTGGCGAGGATGACACGGTGGCACAGGGTGATGAGGGGACACCTGCACCAGGTGACATACCACCACTCATCAAGTCTGATGACACCAACATGCCGACTAACGATGACATGATTACTAACGATGACAACATGATGATGGTTGATGAGTCACGGACTTGTGCTGATACTCCACCCACAATCTTATCCACCCCTCCTACTGTCTTCACATCCTCTCCTCAGAACACCATGGTATCGCTGCCATCCCCAGCAGAACTCACCACCCAGGTTACCACCCTGGCTACCATGCTCGCTCCGCCCTCCTCCCAGCTCACCTTTATGAGCGAACTGTCGCTACTCCCAACGTATCAGAGCAGTTCTCCCGATATAAAACCCAAGTCAGATACAAAGAAATCCCCAAAATCCCACCACAAGAAAATGTTCTCGTGCCAGTATGAAAACTGCACCAAGTTCTACCACAAGTCATCACATCTGAAGGCGCACATCAGGACGCACACCGGCGAGCGCCCATTCACGTGCACGTGGGCGCAGTGCGGGAAACGGTTCGCGCGCTCTGACGAGCTGACGCGTCACACTCGCACACACACGGGCGACAAGCGCTATTGCTGCACATTCTGTGATAGAAGGTTCATGAGGAGCGATCATCTACAGAAACACATGAAGAGACACGAGAATAGGAACTCTAAACTCAACCAGCACGACTCAACAAGCCGACCCTCGCCCATTCTCAGCAAAACCATGAACATAGCACTGAAGAATGTGATCAGTAACCGAGAGTTTGAGGAGTGCATGGGGGGTGAGGAGGGTGTCACTCCACAATACTCAGATGACGGTGGTGTCAAGCTGGAAAACGAGGCATCACAAAAATTGATTGACGGCATTGTGAAACTAAACAGTGTTGGCTTTGGTTACGCCACTGCAGCCGATGCTTGAACAGAGAATCATGCTCCGCTAATGCAGGGATGTGTAAATGTCTGTAATGTCTGTAATCGATATGATATAATGTCTGTAATCGATAACCGAAGCGTAACATGAAATTGATGGGCATGAATGATTTTACATGGGATCAGAGGGATTTCAAATCGATGTCGATAAAACGACAAAAGACATGGGAACAGATAGTTTTATACGATTTTAATCAGTTTTGAGTTTTACTACGAAGAAATTAGTAATGGATTGAATATTTTTGTATTTTAATAAATGTTTAATAATATCTATTTATTTGACTAAACACGATTGTTTTTATGAGCACAGAAGAATCTGACAATAAAAAGTTGCCCAACAGAAATTTGGGAATAATATGTATTCGACACACAATGCTCGTATTGATTGCTAATTGATCGCAGATTCAAGTGCATGCACATTTAACTAAGAACTTTAGGATTACACGTAGTGAAATATGCAGACATGCTGGCACAGACTAGGACACACACGCACAGACACAGCGCAGACACAGACAAACACACACACACACACACACACACATAGACTGCACACACACACTGCGAACACACACACACAAACTTACTGTACAAGGTAGGTCATTGCTGATTGGCGTGTCCAGAAGTAGGCTCGTCTCGTAGGCCCAGCACCGGGCAACATTCCGGATGGTATAACCGCCACCACCCAGTACTATCATGGGAATGTTGAACTTCTTCATGAAATCCACACATTCACCATGCTGTCTGATAGAGAGGTTGAAACACCCCAATCTGTCGCATCCCAGTGAGTCAGCTCCGCACTGAGAGAGGAAGTGGGGTGTGGGGGTTGACACATTCCGGTTGAGGGGTGGGCCACACTGACTGACTAAGTGAGGAAAGGAGAGATGTGTGGGCAGTTAGGGCCAAGGAGCTTGGGTTTAGGATTAAGGAGAAAAAGGAGTGACGTAATTGGAGTAGTGAGAGATGGCCGTGGGAACAAGAGGGAAAAAGGGATTGTGGTTAAAACATCGTGTTATAGACGGAATGTTTGGTTCCCTTGTTTAATGTGTACCTGTAGCACTATGACAGACGGTTGATAGTGTTTCATGACACTTTGCATGACGGGTTTGAAAATACTCATGTAGTTAGGATCATCGATACCGTCCTTTAGAGGTACGTTGATGCTGTAATTCGTCCCCTCGCGTGCCCCAACCTAAGCAACATAGACCATGAAGTGGAGTTGAGTCACGTTATAGTTGATAACTAACATAGGATGGATAATATTTGTCAATAAACTAAGAACGAGCTAAATCGACAACAATCAGCACACGAAACTCATAACGTCATTACAATTGACCTACTTTACGCACCCCCTACCAGAATCACATATGATTTTTGCAGTAACTAAGGGTTCTCAAAAGTGTCATTCCAAACCCCTCTTTCCCCCTCGGTAGCTAATGTTATCTTTTAGCCGACAATCCCTCCTCGATTGGTCCTTAGGGTAGTCCCTCCCTCAAACTAACGACACCGTTCAAAATTCCAGACTTCATAGTGAACCAATCTACTTTTTAGTGAACTCGTCTTCTTTTCAATGGACCGGTCTCGGATATTGTCTCACCTCATACATGTCTCCCGTCCCGGGGAAGAAGCCGTTCCCGTACTTGTGGAATGAGACCGTCATCACTCTGTCAGTCAGGTAAAACGCTTCTTGGACACCGTCACCATGGTGAATATCGATATCGAGATAGAGTACACGAGGATGGTACCTGGACAAGAGAGTGGGAGTGGTAAATGAGGGTGGTACCTTGGGGAAATAGGGTGGTATCTAGGGATAAAGAGAGTGATTAGTGGGATTAGTGAAGCTGGTATCTGGACATAAAGTGGTTAAATAGAGGCTGCTATCTAGGATAGTATGATTGGTCCGGGTGGTATCTGGATTAGAGGGAGTGGTTAGTGAGAATGGTACCTGTGAGAGAGTGATTAGTGAGTGGAGGGGGTGATAAATGAAGATAAAGGTAAATAAGGTTGGTACCTAAGAAGTTCCATTATTCCCAACACAATGTCGTTGACGTAACAGAATCCCGACGCCTCAAACTTCTTAGCATGGTGTAATCCTCCCGACCAGTTGATTGCAACGTCGCACACGTTGTTGTTCAACTGAACAGCTGACTCCAGAGTACCACCTATGAGACAGTGATCACAACACAGGGTGTTGGGGACAAATGAAACATTGATCAGGTGTTGCAGTTACCTTGTGTAATAAACTAGTGTAATGTGTGAGTTGGGTCTGAAACTCGCATTTACCAGTCACACTATAATAATACCTGTGTAGATGGAACAGAAGTCGAAAAGTCCACTAAATGCTGGGCAATCATCGCCCACATTGAACTTGTTACACAGGAATGAGAATCCTTGTATGTTGTGTGGAGATATCCGCTGGAGGAAGTCGACATAGTCCACGGAGTGAAACTTGCACATTTCCTGATCCGTTGCCCGACACGGTCTGAAAACCTGACAAGATCAGGTTTAACCATGTCATCTTGTAGATAGTGTGTGTGTGTGGGTGTGTGTGTGTGTGTGTGTGTGTGGTTGAGTTTGTGTGTGTCACTTACCGACATTTTCCTGTACAGCCCATACCCAATCACTAGATCGTGTGTTAGGGCTAGCCGATGGGGTTTCATGGGATGATTGGCACCATAGTGAAAATTCCCCACTTCTGGATCATAGAAATACGAAACTCTCTTCTTCGACATGTCACCCAGTTGTTAACACTTCACACACACACACTACATTTTGCCTATGGTGTCGGTAATGGGTAAAAGGGCGGGATTGTAATCAAATCTGAACTAAAAGTAGCGCGAACTCGCGTGAGCAAAGTGTGGGATATGATACTCGCGCGTAACGTTTTAATGATTCGCAAACTGTGACAATGTGACATTGTGGGGCAGTGACTTGACTAAGGGATTTCCAAGTGAATCAACTTGGAGTTACTCAATGTACCATGTAACCTGCTTCTTTTGTTGTTAAAGGGAAAAAATTCAGCTGAATGAAACACCGACAATGTTAACAAATAGAATGTTTACATAAACAAGGCACTGTTTAAGACAATCAAAAATTATTAAAAACAACCCAAAAAACTGTTAACATAGATTAACGTTACGAACAATTACACAAAATTTACACTTTATCTACAGTCGTACAGAAATTAATTAAAAACATAAAACAAAAAATCAAAATCACCAATAATATTACAACTTTTAGGCTTCAGCACGTCAGATTAGTTGATGTTAAAAAATAAAACTTCTGCAGAAAACTTAAACTTATGTTATTTATCCTATTTAATTGCAACAACACTGATCATCGATATGTCTTAGACTTGTACAGCGGTATAAGCTTGTAGATAAGGCAGGGGAAGCCAACTCCAAACGCTATCCCTGAAATAAACTCCGTCATGGACTAAACAAACTAGTCACCAGAAGTACAGGTAGAACCCAACATAACTACTATCCTGAACAGAAGAATATGGACTACACAAACTAGTCAAATACATCAACAGAACAGGTCGAACCCAGCAGAACTACTATCCTGAATAGAAGAATATGGACTACACAAACTAGTCAAATACATCAACAGAACAGGTAGAACCCAACATAACTACTATCCTGAATAGGAGAATATGGACTACACAAACTAGTCAAATACATCACCAGAACAGGTCGAACCCAACATAACTACTATCTCGAATAATGAAAAGCCAGAAGATCACTCTTGAAAACCTGGTACATTCATCACTCCGAACTTCCTTCACAATGCGCATATTTCAGGCGCGCGCTCTAAGCTCTGCTTATGCAGTCTGAAAAGCCTGATACGTCTTATATCAGGCTTATAACTCGATTGACCCTTCTCCGTCTGCGCAACTCCAGGAGGAGTGTGAATGACTGATAAATAGTTGCCATAGTGACTAAGGAGGGGCGCCCCCGACTCAATTGACCTCGCAAAAGGTTATCATCTGCTGCTATGGCAAGGACACTATATTCCCACGATAGAAGTGCAAGCAGATGGGTCTCAGTAGNTGTGTGTGTGTGTGTGTGGTTGAGTTTGTGTGTGTCACTTACCGACATTTTCCTGTACAGCCCATACCCAATCACTAGATCGTGTGTTAGGGCTAGCCGATGGGGTTTCATGGGATGATTGGCACCATAGTGAAAATTCCCCACTTCTGGATCATAGAAATACGAAACTCTCTTCTTCGACATGTCACCCAGTTGTTAACACTTCACACACACACACTACATTTTGCCTATGGTGTCGGTAATGGGTAAAAGGGCGGGATTGTAATCAAATCTGAGCTAAAAGTAGCGCGAACTCGCGTGAGCAAAGTGTGGGATATGATACTCGCGCGTAACGTTTTAATGATTCACAAAGTGTGACATTGTGGGGCAGTGACTTGACTAAGGGATTTCCAAGTGAATCAACTTGGAGTTACTCAAGGTGCCATGTAACCTGCTTGTTTTGTTGTTAAAGGAAAAACATTCAGCTGAATGAAACACCGACAATGTTAACACTTAGAATGTTTACATAAACAAGGCACTGTTTAAGACAATCAAAAATTATTAAAAACAACCCAAAAAACTGTTAACATAGATTAACGTTACAAACAATTACACAAAATTTACACTTTATCTACAGTCGTACAGAAATTAATTAAAAACATAAAACAAAAAATCAAAATCGCCAATTATATTACAACTTTTAGGCTTCAGCACGTCAGATTAATTGATGTTAAAAAAATAAAACTTCTGCGGAAAACTTATGTTATTTATCCTATTTTACTGCAACAACACTGATCATCGATATGTCTTAGACTTGTACAGCGGTATAAGCTTGTAGATCAGGCAGGGGAAGCCAACTCCAAACGCTATCCCTGAAATAAACTCCGTCATGGATTACACAAACTAGTCACCAGAACAGGTAGAACCCAGCAGAACTACTATCCTGAATAGAAGAATATGGACTACACAAACTAGTCAAATACATCAACAGAACAGGTAGAACCCAGCAGAACTACTATCCTGAATAGAAGAATATGGACTACACAAACTAGTCAAATACATCAACAGAACAGGTAGAACCCAACATAACTACTATTTCGAATAATGAAAAGCCACTCTTGAAAACCTGGTACCTTCATCACTCCGAACTTCAGCCCGGGCGACGGAAATATTTTTCCTTCACAATCCGCATATTTCAGGCGCGCGCTCTATGGTCTGCTTATGCAGTCTGAAAATCCTGATACGACTTATATCAGGCTTATAACTCGATTGACTCTTCTCCGTCTGCAAAACTCCAGGAGGAGTGTGAATGACTGATAAATAGTTGCCATAGTGACTAAGGTAGTCAATCTTCGGAGGGGCGCCCCCGACTCAATTGATCTCGCAAGAGGTTATCATCTGCTGCTCAGGCAAGGAGACTCTATTCCCACGATAGAAGTGCAAGCCTATGGGTTTCAGTAGAACACTCCGTGCGGAGTGTTGCCCTCCTCTCGGAGCCAAAAAATCTCATGCACGCATCTTTACTCATACAGCTCTTATTGAAAATTGATTTGGTGTGTGTGTGTTTGTTTGTGTGTATGTCTGTGTGTATGTGTGTGCGTGTGTGTGTGTGGGTGTGGGTGTGTGTGGGTGTGAAATGGTAACTCATTACTCACCGCAGAAGAGCATTGGTTCCCATATTTTACCAGGCACCAGTTTGAGTATCAGTATACCAGTGGTCAGAAGCAAGGCTAGGACTATAAAAAAACCCAAGTATCGGAGGAGAAGTAGCGATCTCTCAGATTTCGATAGGGTTGTGATCCTGAGAATAGAGTTCGAATGGGAACAGAGTCACATAAACTGCAAACAAAACAAACACGTGCGGACACAAACAGACAAACAAAAAACTAATAAAATATAAAGATACAGACAATTATGATAAGCAGTCAATGTTGACCATGAACATAAATTTTAGAGGATGATAAGTTTGAACTACATTATTTCCTACAGGGGACGTGTTTTTCGAGATATTGAAACCACTGTCACACACACACACACACACACACACACACACACACACACACAAAATTTCATTCATGTTGTGAATAAGATAAGAGTATTGAATTCCCCTGTGCTTCGCTAACTGTCACAAAAGTGTGGAAGAGAAGATTGAGCTACAGTGGTAATGACTATGACACAGGTCATCATTGCCGTGACACAGTGACAGACATTGCACATTGGGAAGTACCTGGTTTTACAACGCGTACAGGCGAAGTATTGCTTGTTCGTTATCGCACACACCTGTGTAGAATTATGTCACGAAAAAAGTATGGCTATCAAACTTTGGTAGCCTACTATAGGCTAAAAACCAGAGACAATGATTGATCGGATATCACTTATCAGGGTACTAACCTTTATGTTTGCAAAACAAGATGGACAAGGTATTGTCGGTTCTGTGTCCTCTTTTACGAGCTGAGGTTTCGGGAGAGGAGAAANCCAACTGCCCAAAACTTCACTTTTTGACCATGAACTTCGATGAAAATATCAAGCAGCTGCAGTTAACAATCGGAGACCATTCTCATGAGCCAGTATACCAAGTTAGAGGTCGAAATATGGTCCTATTCAGTTGAACTTGCGATTCAAAATTTTATCTAGATTATCTAGATAATCTAGATAATGGCGAAAAAATTATCTATTTGTCTAGATAAAAGATTTTGAGTAGATAATGGAAACCCTAGTAGGGGGAGGGGGAGTGAGGAACTGGTAGTGGTGGTACTGGGAGTGAGGAACTGGGACGAAGGGAAGTGGGGAGTGGGGGAGTGAGGAACTGGGAGCACAGGAGTGGGGAGAGGGGGAGCAGGGGAGCGCAGGAGAGGGGGAGTGAAAGTGGAGACTAAAGTTCCAGCTGAGTAGTGACTACGGTGGTGACAGAAAGTGGGATTAGAGAAGTGGGACTATTCGGGAATGAGGGTGGGGATTCATTGTGAGCTCAGAGATTCTTTAAACTGGGAGTCACTCACCACCCTTGCCTTGGGCATATTACTGCACGTGCTGTAGCATTACACACCAGTAGACAGTTACACGCGCATCTTATGTACTTTTTCCCAGGGGGTGGTTCTTTGATTGGCTAAAATAGGGACTGTATGACTGTTTCTGAGACAAACTGCTGAAAAATTGTAATTCCAGAATTTTCCTCCCTCGACACCACATTACCACAACTCACGTTTCCCTCTTGGCAACGCGGACACTTGACCACCCTGCCTCGGAGTGACTTGATGGAAATCGTAGTCTGGCATATCTGACAAGTGATGTAGTTTCCAGCTAGATCATCTGACCCATCAACATCGGGAGGATGGTATACTTCTGTGGATGGCGAGGATCAGCTTGGGTCGTATTTTGACATACAGGAAACTGATTTTGCGATGAGAGACAAAATTGATCGAAATCTGAAATTCATTGTTTCCTTAGCAATTTGCTTCACAAGCGTGATGGCGAAGTTTACTTGCAGTGATTTTGATACGTATCTTGAACTCCCTGTCATGGAAGGTACTAACTTGTGGCCCCTGGTTGACCTTCACCTCCTGCCATGTCCATACTTGGCTCCATGTCAGGTTTGTCCCTACTATTTTCCAACTCGTCATAGAATCCTGATACTCTGGGACTATCCGTGGAGAATTCAGCAGTAATGAGGGGTTCTGTGTCATCAGCTCCGTGCCGTGACATGACACCTACCTGTTATACGAGAACTAGATTAGAAGTCTCTAATGAGTATTAGTGCGACAGATTAAAGTTTTTATCAGATATAGAACTACAATTAAAATAACCCTTTGGATAATCGGTGAAAATGTTGAAAATATGATTTTTCAGATGACATGAAAAATACAGGTCGAAGAGTCCGGAACCTCAAAACCCTGCTCTTCCCCACACTGTTATTGAAGCTTAATGGGCTTTTATGGCTGCCCTGCCCCTGGTCCAGCCAAGAATAGCAATCCAGGCGGATCCTGGGACCAAGACCTGGTCCCCCACAGAATTGAATCTCGAAACTCTGGCCACAGACCTAATCCGGCCAAAATTTTGCCTATTCTCCCCGGCCGCAGCTGAAATTTTAAGTGTTGCTGGGGCCAGGGCTGAGGTTTAAATGAAGACAAGTCAAAACAAGCATATTGCTGTCATGCTTGATAAAAAATATAATGCTGTCAAAATAAGACTGAATTGTGTCATCACACATGGCAGTCTTCTCATATAAACATAATAATTAATGACCCTCCGGCCCAATTTGGCTTCCTAGTTTGGCCAAAAATTGCTTCCCCGGTTGAGTCCTGGAAACCACTGAGTATTTCATCAAAGATTGCACAGCACACACAGAGGTAAGACTGCAGATCATTGGGGTACCCTACATCACCCATATCCTACAACTGCCAAGATATTTGCTTGATGCTCCGGCCCAAACGTTGATGTGTGCTGTGAAGCCGTGCTCTCCTTACATCCATCACCCTTATTTTTTCAGGTGACTTATGTTTATTTGGTTTCCTGACCCATTCAAAACCCTAACCCTAACCCTAACCCGCAGGATACCTCCAAACCCTAACCCTGACCCAAACCCTAACCTGAGGGTTTAAAATGCAATCAAGTGGAAAATGTCTCGTCACAATATGACCAAATCAGTTTTTCTCCCATAACTTGCTAGGGAAGCACTTTTTAACCTTCATCAAATGGGGTGATTCATAATCAGTGCCTTAAGAAACATCGATTCATGTGAGTTTCACCGAAAAAGAGACAAAAAAAAGAATTTTCAAAAAAAGGCGCAATGAATTTGGTACAAGTACGAGTGGCAAAGTCGGGACTGTAATAGACTATTATGTTCCCACGTTACATGACCCAACCTGTTACGCCTAACTGGCAGGTTCGGATATTATCTCAGGCAAGATGCCGACAGTAGGGAAAAACCTTTCAATTGCAATCTCATTGGGGTCTATGATAAGACAAAATAGAAAATTGTGGTATAAAACCGTCCCAAAACAATATTCAATACAATCTCTTCCACTGAAAAAACCCAACTTTCTGCTTAGGTGTCTATTGCCATTCATATATTAATCATTTTATACATACTTATTTATCAATAACCATTGCTGGATGTTATCTGCTCACTGTTTCTTGTGCATGTGCCCAGCTCTGCAGGTAAGACACAGCAGAGTCGGCACTGAACAGATAACATCCATATCAGGCAATATCATTATTTATCGATTGCTTGGCGCAGCGATGTCATGCCCTTGCCACAAGACCTGACGTGAGCGCTGTCTTGTACTTATATTTGGAGTGTTTTCAATTTATCCTGGTCAATTAAATTAAATCCGAGTCTTTGAGAAATGGGCTGTTTTCAGATGCCTTCTTTTGGAATGTTTCTCGAGAAGATGTTTCAAGGATAGAAACCCCTAGTTATTTGGAGAATAGGGTGATGCAAGTTGAATATTTAAAAGCAAGGCCGTTTTTGCCTAGGAAGAAGTTTTTCAATCTGTGATACTGATTTTTTAAAGGGGTATATTCAAGGGTTTCCAGTTTTTTGTGTGTTTGTTTCTGAACGTAAATTTCTTTTAATGATGGCTGGAAGCTCCAGCTCACGTTTCGATGAATAAGATAAGATAAGATAAGATTTTATGGTATAAACCATCACACTTTTCAAGAAAATTTCATCAAAACAATCTTAGCCACTGAAAAACACCACCTTTTGCTAAGGTGTCCACTACCCATTATCATATAGTGAATATATTGAAACCAGTGTTGATGTATATCAAAATTTTTATTTATTTATTTAATGAATCTGATAGATAAAAACCCGGCCCTGTCGAAAGTTGTCGATCGAGATAGACCCTGTCGAGAATTTCGTTTGGCGATCGGGCGGCTGGCATCAGCTGTCTAGCATTGCCAGACAAATCGAAAGTTTTGTTTCGCGCGAACTTATTATATAGTACTTGTCAGATGTTACCTGACCTGTTTCTCGTGCGCAAGAAACTGAGGTCAGATAAAATCTGACAATTATATACCATATCTAATTATCAACTTTGCGGCGCAGCTTGCATCAGCAATTTGGCGTAACCCAGCAATTATAATACAGTTATAACTGTCAATGATTCGATAGCCCCCGATGTTGTTGTAGGATTTCACGATTTCACCCTACCCTTGCTGGCGTTGTAGGATTTTACCCTACCGTCAGTGCGCGCGATTTTCAATCCGCCCCGACGGTATTTCAAATCCCGCCCCGACGGATTTTCAATCCCCTGCCTTGCCAGGGATAAAATCCCGCCAGCAAGGGTAGGGTGAAATCCTACAATTGCTGGCGGGGTTTTATCCCTGGCGGGATTTTATCCGGGCGGATTGAAAATCGCGCGCACCGACGGTAGGGTAAAATCCTACAACCGATGTTNCCATAGACCCTGTCTGAGAATAAGTTTGCGCCGCGCGCGAAACGAAATTCTCGACAGGGTCTATCATCGATCGACAACGCAGCGCGCGCGGAGTATTTGGGTCACACAGCGCGCGGAACATACAAAGGTCAGATAAAATCTGACAAACAACAATATAATATATAACATTTGCATCCACAGCCAAATCACGGATCGACAACTGCAACGCGAACCTTGCCGGATGTTATCTGTCCACTGTTTCTTGCGCGCCTTCATCGATGAAGAAACAGTGGACAGATAACATCCGGCAACGCGAATCGGCGAACGATTTGCCGGATGTTATCTGTCCACTGTTTCTTGCGCGCGGCGCGCGCGCCTTCATCGAAGGCCGAAACAGGCCTTGTTCGGCCACTGTTCGGCGCGCAAGAAACAGTGGACAGATAACATCCGGCAACGAACGATCGCCTGGCAACCGGGCAACGTGACATGACAATATCTGCAGAAAACAGATATGAGCTGGCAATTAATAATTGCCGGATGTTATCTGTCCACTGTTTCTTGAATTGCGCGCAAGAAATAGTGGACAGATAACATCCGGCAAATCAATAACATGATAATAACGATTAACGATGACATGATAGTTACAGTAGTTATATTTTACATTACAAATCACTGATCAGTGATCAACTGATATATTTATCTGTCAGATAAGACATCATGATATACATGGCTTATTCCAACCCACAAAACAAATGCTATCACACTATATTCAAATATAATTCAATTCACAATTCAATTCGAATTGAATTTCAATTCAATACCCACCATTATTTATCACATCTCAACTTGCACAACATTTCAATATACCATTGAAAGTGAAAATGTAATGTCACACTCCCAGGTATTCATACTTGGACCCGGCTTTCCCAAATTAACCCAGTTAAAATCCACTATTAGGAATGTAGTTATCAATCGACATACATAGGATTAGGCATGTCCAAAGGTTGAAAAAGTGTCTAAAATCAAAGCAGAAAGCAGCCTGTAGGGCGATTGTAAGCCAATCTGTGAACATCCTACAGGCATGTTTGTCGACTCCTGGATCAAAATATTCAAGGTTGCCACTCGACCTAGAGATCAGAACACTAACAGACAGCAGAGCAAGTCCAAAGTCATTCCCCCCCCCCCTTTAGCATTTTATCCACCGGAGAACACTCCATATCATACTATCATATCCCTTTGCCCTTCCATCAGAAGAGGTTAGGGGGAGGGATGAGGCGTGTTCGAGCCATGATTACTCGAAACTGGGAAGGGGGGATGAGGGGGTAAAAATCTCCTAAACATGATTCCCATCGACAAACATTCATTTCCGATCCATGACATTATCTCTATCATGGCGCTTATCCCAAGTCCCATATTTGTCACACATATGTCACACAATTCCCGGAAAACATCGTGTGAACTGTGCAAAGGTTTGAGCACTTCCTTAGCACTTTATTAACACTCGGACCGGACTGTTTCTGGACATTCAAAGCACTAAAATCATGCTAGGAACCCACAAAACATGCGTGAA
Source organism: Beroe ovata (assembly GCA_946803715.1). Classification (NCBI taxonomy): domain Eukaryota; kingdom Metazoa; phylum Ctenophora; class Nuda; order Beroida; family Beroidae; genus Beroe; species Beroe ovata. Next base: position 707,269 of record CAMPET010000002.1, on the reverse strand, counting down.
AATGAAAAAGTGAGTTTTTGGAGATGCTTTCAGATAAGTGTTCATGATCGCGACAAACTCGCCGTGATTACCGAATGAATAGATATCCACACACCCTGATCATCTGGCATAAATTAACCAACTTTAAGAGAGTTTCCACCTCACTCGAGTCTTGACCATTGACTTCTCCACATGGATCAAACTTAGCTTCCTCCTCTAACTCTTCTAAACCGGATTCATACCTCACCTGAAAAAGTAGGAGTCTTTAGTGAATTAGCAATAGAAGTATGATCAATGATCAGGAAGGGGTCACTTATTTTCAATGAGCCGAGGGAGTTTCTCTATAATCATATGTTAGTGGTGGGATAGTGGTAACAAAGTGCACAATAAGCACATCATTGCAGATATAACTGATTTGTGACTTGAAATTTTAGTCACCCTTCCTTCACATTGATTGAAATATGCGTTTTATTCCGCAGAAGATATATGAGTGTTAACGGTGACTTACAGTCACCATTGTTTTGAACTGATCATTGTTCCACTGTTCAGTAGAGTAACGGTTTGTCAAAGTCCACGCCTTGATTGGCCATTATCTGTAATCTGATGGTTTTCCATCACGCGTTTGAACCTCATTATCTCGACATCAGGCTTCCCTCCAAAGTACTGGAGTCCTTGCCATACTTTCCAAACCATAGCTATGTTACTGAATAAAGTATGATATTTGTAGACTGGGTAATGGGTGGTATCAAAAACCAAAATTATCGATAATAACATCTAAACCAACGAAAGACCGCGAAAAGTAAGCGTGCGCGCGTGTAATCGTTTCTGATACGGTGAATACTGACTTCATTTGCCAGAGATTGCTCCATTGAAATAAACTCGCGCCATCCCGAAATGACGCTAAAATTCTGAGATAATGGTACAAACCTGCACAAATTAAGAAAATATTCAGTAAAGATGTTGGTGAATAGTGAATGATATCAAAAGCAGCTAGATTACAGGAAATTGTACGAAAATGAATGTGAAGTGACAGAGCATACATGTCAAAGCGGGAAGTAGTAGTCTTGTTCAACTCTATATTCTCCATCACAATGTAATATCTAGCTGTTAAAATCAAAATCACTTTATTTGTATTTACAGGTCATCTCGTGCATTGATCTATTTCCATTCCGTGTAAAATTTTTACCACAGTAAGAACATGAGTGAGGTTTTTCACCAGTGTGTATGTACATGTGCATGTTCAAATTACTCGCTTGATTGAACTTCCTCAGACAGATGTTACACTGATAAGGTTCATCACCAGTGTGAGTGCGGTAGTGTCTTGTTAAATACTGCTGCTCTGTAAATCGCTTATTACAGTACTGACAGATGTGAGGTGAGTTCTCTCTGTTGTGTGTTAACTTGTGTCTAGTGATATAGTGTAACTGACTGAACGACATCGGGCAAGTATCACACTGATACCGCTGCACAGGGTGGTCTGATCTGATGTGCTCGTACAGTTCCTCCTGTGATCCTCTCTTTTCACCGCACGTTTTGTATCGGCACCGGTAAACTTTGTTTGTGTGATGTGTGTTGATATGAACAGTGAGATTTCGCTTACTTGTACCAGCATAGTCACAGTGTGTGCACCTGAACATCTTCTCTCCGGAATGGGTAGCCATGTGCCTATTCATGTTAGCAGAGTAATCAGTGCGGTAGTGGCAATAGGGACAAGACAGTCGCTTTATCTTCTCGTGCACTGTTCTGATGTGTTGACGCAGGTTCGCTGAATTACCGAACAATTTCCCACACACATCACACTTGAACTTCTTCTCATTGTTAGGATCCCATTGTCGTTTAGTACCACACTTGTGGTGCTGAAACTCAGTGTCTGTATTGAAGAGCTTGTAGCACTTCTGACAGTGAAACTTTCCTAATGGTAGAGAATTGTCAACTGTGTGTCATGATGATTTGTCAAATCATCATTGAATGAATCAACCATCATTGAATGAATCAAGTTCATTCCCTACCTAATTCCGGTTCCTTATCATCAATCAAATAACCCAACTCGGAAAAGTATTCGTTTCCATAATACACCAGGAGCTCGGTTCCTATAGCAACGGGCTTGAATGTATAATATTCAACTTTGCCTGGAAAAGTTGTAACCCTTGAAAAGGCAATAGTCAGTACGATAATTGACGAAAAAAAAACAATGAAAATGAATATATATAATAATTGAAGAAATCTGGAAAAAAACATTCAATAAATATTTTGAACATTAACCTTGAGCAGTTCGAACCATGACATTTTCCTCACACTTCCCCCGTGCACAGTTGACAAATCTGAGCCAATTGCTGCTATGGTAATTGGCTCCGTCAATGTATAACGGTTGACCGTCTCGTGTGTAAGTTTTCCAGGCGTATCCGGACTCTTTTTCTGCTTTCTCCAGTTTTTTGTATTCTTTTTCCGTCACTTTCTTCCCCTTATATTCTCCTGTAACAAGAAATGAAGAGCCTTTACAACCGGTCCGCACAAAACAGTGGGCATACCTACAACATTATCTTTTTTGTAACAATTTTGTAAACTTCGAATGATGTTTGCAATCTTCAAATGTGGTTTCAATAAATGCAATTCCAATTTGACTTTATCATCGAATTTTCACCCACCGATGATTTGTCCAGGTCGTATAAACTTTGTAGCAAAGACACCTTTACCCGCACCAGGAATTCCAGATTCCCTTATTTCAACAAAACTTGGAGTTGGGAACTTGTCGGGGTTCTTTGTTCCTCTGTTCGTAACAAGCTCCGTACATGGTAACAGAGGTCCGTGTAAATCACATGTATTTGTCACGATGATTTCACACTTCCAGCAATCTAGCAAGGCCGGAGGGGATAAAATTGTTAGACATAAAAATTGTAGGAATCAAGATATGGAAAAATGTGAAAAATGAGAATATTAAAGCCAGCATATTATTCCAGATGGGATGAGAAATGGTACAACATGAAGTCACTTACAAAAAGAGTCGATATCATCGAAGTCGTCGTCTATTTCACTGTATTCCACACCAATCTTTGCAATTCGAGGCGGATTTGATCTTCTCGTCGTGGCTGTGGCATCTGAGTCACCAGAGGCGCAAAGTTGACCCTGGGAACCTTCATGACCATCAATTAATGGATCGGTGGAGTGGGCCTTATCATCATCATTAAACAAACTCAGTAGATAACTGTCATCCAGCGTTCCCAGAAAATCGAAATCATCTAATTGTCCCCGCGTTGCGCCCTCATCGTTTCCTTGGGGCTTGAATACAGGTTCATCAAAACTTGGAGTAATCGCCTCAGCACCTCCAGAATCAGACAAAGCGACATCATCTGTTTGTTCATCATCTTCAATCATACCCTTGTCTGTAATCAAATCATTTGAGACAACACCATGATCTTTTTCTAGTGAACTCAAAAACGCTTTTTCAAACTTCAAAGCTTGTTCCTTGAGCCGTTTTGATTTTGGAGCTTCATCTTCATTTTCGTCATCAGAAATTTCAATTCTCCCCAGATCATTAAGAATTGCATCCATCTTTCGAGTGTATCTGGATTAAAAATGCGTCAATTGAATTAGCGGATACGATGAAAAAAATCATGGACAATTTTACACTTATCTAGTCATATACTCGTCAGCGTCGATCCGGTTGAAATTTTCTCTCAGCTCTTGAGCATCATTCAACAGTTTTGCTTTATCCTCTCTACACTGCTCGCTGTTCCTACATCGCTTGTGTGTGTTGCATCGTACTTCCTCATCCAGGAGAATGGTACTGTCTGATGATTCATCCCGGGGATTGAATATTGGGAGAGAAAACTCTTCATGTTCTGTTCCAGACCTAATGAAAACGGGGAAATAGTGTAGGGGGAATATAGTGTTACTTAACGAGAAAGTGTGGGATAAGATATCCGGTGACATAAGATGTGTTACGTCACATTATATATTATCTCAACTTTCGAGTGAAGTAACGAGAGTATTTACCGAATTTGAGGCGGAAAAAAGTGTGACAGAATGTGGGAAAAGTGCGACATTATAGGAGGAAACTTGACATAATACGATAAAAGTGAGACATAATATGGGAAAAGTGTGACATAATATAGAAAAAGTGCGACATAGATAATATAAAAAATGTAGATATGCCCCACAGTCATATTTGTCCGACATTTCATGACATGGTGTGGCTATTTTTTCGCCTACATTTTTTGGCGAATTTTCATCAGCGCTATGAGGCTCCCCGAGTGCAGTCAATTCACATAACACTGATGCATATATTAAAAATTCTGGGTTGATTCATTGAAAAGTTAAAAAGTTTTGGTGCTGTTTTGGATTTAAGTTATGCATGTAGCGGTATCTGACATGGCTCTATGGTTAGTGTATCACGTCCACTTTACGGGTTTTCTTGTTGTGACATAATATGAAAATAGTGTGACATAATTATATGGACAAGTGTGGGAAATACGAAAAGTTTGGGAAAAACACCCAAAATAACACATCTTACTATACCGGATAGGTATATCAGCCACGTGGTAAATGATGAACAGTTGATATTATGAACTGAAAGAGCGGTCATTGAGTTGAATCCCGAGGACATTTTAATAACTTCTTACCTATAAGACTTCAGGAAACTGTCGAATCCTCCTTTATTTCTCTTAAAGAACATTTTTATGAACCTCTCGTGTGGGAAAAACACTTCAGAGAGCAAAATATCATCAGTTATCTCTGGATAATCTGTGAGAAGCTCTGGGAGGCTGATAGGAGCGGATATAACATGTCTTGTCAAATCTTTGTACACAATCAGATCTTCCAAAATACCATCAGACTGAGAATTGTTATGGAGCATCATCTCTAACTCAGACAGGTTCAGATCACTCGAATCAGAGTTGCCAACATGGCTTGTGGATGGGCCAGGTTGCTCAAAGTCGATGAGCTCTGATTTTATCTCCACACTTAACTTGGGAGCTTGCTTTCTTGATTTCTTCGATCCCGATATTTCACTTTCTTGATGAGAACTGCTAGATAACAAGAGCGCTTCCACCTCACTCGAGTCTTGACCATTGACTTCTCCACATGGATCAAACTCAGCTTCCTCCTCTAACTCTTCTAAACCGGATTCATATCTCTTCATTGCAGCCTCAACTGAAAAAATAAGAGTCGTTAGTGAATTTACAATGGAGCTATGATCAGGAAGGGGTCACTTGCTTTCAATGAGCCGAGGAAGTTTCTCTATAATCATAAGTCAGTGGTGGTTGGTGGGACGGGGGTCACAAAGTGCACATGCACATCATTGTATCTCCACCGTTATTGCAGAAATCCCAGGAATAGAGAAATAACTCATTTGTGAGCGATCAGCCACCACTGACTAGCAATATTTGTGTCTTGCAATTTCAGGGACCATGAGACCTTTTTTGCACATCAAAATTTGCATTTTATTCCGTATGATATAGGTAGTGAGTGTTCACTGTTGAGAGTGACTTACAGTCTGCATTGTTTTGAACTTCCTTGTTCCACTGTTCAGTTGTGTAACCACTTAACGGTTTCTCAATCTCGACGCCCAGGCCTAAATTGGCCATTATCAGACGGTTTTCCATCATGCGCTTGAACCTCATGATCTCGACCTCAGGCTTCCCTCCAAAGTACCGGAGTCCTTGCCAAACTTTCCAAACCATGGCTAGCTACTATGTAACTGTTAATAAAGTACGGTTAATAAAAGATTGCTGATAGAAAACAGAATTAGAAACATCCAAAACAAAATATCAAAATCCACGAGAAGTAAAAAACTTAACGGTGTCAAACACACTCGTGCCATATGAATTAATTGTGCTGAAAGATGATACAACTGTACAAAAATCATAACAATTAGTCAATGCTATCAAAATCAACTGGTTATGGTACCAATTTTAGATAACGGAAAGAGTAACAAACTACGCAAAACTGATGATATGAAAGGTTATACAAAGTCAGAGTAGGGATAAACAGATCGGTTGCCACTGAAATAAATTGAATAATTGATTCTGTGCTTGAATTCAAGGGAAAAATAATGAATCTCAAGAGTCGCATTGTATATATTATCAACATATCAGGTAGATACTATGTAAAGGTAGAATTCTGTTTTTCCTCTGATTTGGGGGCTTAATAACAAATGAAACTAAAGTATATTGTATTCTCAAGACAACTTTAGATTTCTAGATTCCATCAGTTTCTCAAATTTGATTGTAAAACGTAGTGTTTTAAAATTTACAACACTTCTTTATACAAGTTATGAATGATAATCAAACATCTCAAATTGTATAAAGTAGTGATGTAAAGTTGAATTGAAACATTACAACAGTACAACGCTTCGTTTTATTGCTACTGTAAAATGTTCGTTACAACATCCTATCTCAAAGTTACTTTATACAATCGAATTTGAGAAACTGATGAAGACATCGCAAGTTATCTTGTGAATACAATGAACTCTAGTTTCCACTACCAACCTAACACAAAGTATAGGTTCAATCAGGGAAATTAGTGTGTGTATGTATCTTATCTTCTCCACCATCTTCAATTGGTATCCTAATCCAGACTCGACTTCATCCAATCACTTACTGTGGGCAGTAAGTAGTTGTCGTTTCTAATCAGAAGAATTGACTGATTGGGTTGACCTCAAGATTTTGCCATGCTACCCAGTCAATCGGTGACTTCCAAAGTGCGACCAATATTAGACAATGATTGACAGGTTTGTTTGGACTCCAAAAATGACAATGTTTGGATGGTTGCTTGACAAGGAATGAATCATACGACCAAGGTGTGGCCATTGTGGAAAGGCAAATGGAAAAGTGAGCCTTTCTAGACTGGGTATAAATAAACAGCCCAACGTCGTATATATCAATTTTCTAATTGGTCAACATAGCTGTCACGTGACTAACATACATATAATGCCGTTGACCGTTCTTCAATAGTCCAGTGCCTGATAGCTTGCCCAGCTGCCACTTACACAAAAACAATTCCCTTGTAGTTGTCGGATCCATCATTTCCTGCTGCCATTCCAAGCACTACTGCGAGTGAAAATCACTTTGAATTTAACGACCAATATTTCAATAGGTATTATATATCAACATTATATATTATCAAGACATCTATTTAGAAACATAAACTGTACTTGGAACTTAATTAAGTATTTTTTCAGTGAAAAGCATTGCTACAAACTGAAGAAAAACGAATAATAGATTTAAAGCAAGAAATCTGGAATCAAAAACAAAAATGATAACATAATATTGTAACTGATTAATGTTTACTTTAAATATCAACGAAATTATCATCGATAATATATAGTTACTTAACGAGAAAGTGTGGGATAACACGATATATGCCTCGAGCGAAGCGAGTGGCATATATCCCATTATTCACCAAAGCCGAAGGCTGAGTTGAATAATTGATTGTTTTCATCGAGGGCGAAGCCCGAGTTGAAAACATGATGTTATCACAACTTTCGAGTTAAGTAACGATATTATGTATCGAGTGTAACAAAGTGTGGCATAATACCAAAAAGTGTGGCATAATATGAATCAAGTGTGGCATAATACCAAAAAAGTGTGGCATAATATGACAAAAGTGTGGCATAATACCAAAAAAAGTGTTGCATAATATGAAAAAAGTGTGGCATAATATGAAAAAAGTGTGGCATAATATGAAAAAAGTGTGGCATAATATGAAAAAGTGTGGCATAATACGGAAAGTGTGGGAAAAACACCCAAAATAATACATGTTATTACACCGGATATATTAGCCACGAGGTACATAATAACATGTATCCAACTCTAAATAAAGTGATCCATGTACACCTTTTTGGAACAAATTTTATATGATAAAGTGTACATCTATTTTAAATTTTCAATAAACGATATCAGACCGAATCTTATCAACATAATCATTCCAATAACATATCCATCTATTTACAAGGGAAACGTTGTTTTTGCGCTTCATATCAATCTTTGCAGTTTCAGACTTGAATGCATTTTCAATATGGACTATAGCATATGCACTCTCCCGGGCAATATGGTCATAAAATTTAACATGAGGCTTTTCACATATTTTCTCATCGACCTTTGCGAAGCACTCATGCATTTTGCGGGCAGTTTCCCCTGACTTTTCCCTTAAACAATCTTGATGACTGACACCCCTGTTTTTAGATTGGGATACTCTCCTTATAAACTCCGGATAAATAGTGCTATCAGCAATGTTGTATAAAGATTTCTTATAAAACTTTATATCATCCATACTTTTTGTGTATATAGTGTTAAGGGTGGCAGAAGCTTCAGTAAACAAAGCTTCAAATTCTTGCAAGCAACCCTTGGCTTCCAAACAGGCCTCATTCTGTAAACTTTCCAACTGCTCTGTGTTTTTAGGATGAGACAAGCTTGGTGTAAGCTTTTCAATGAGTTCATTCAGTTTGTTTTGAGCCTCAGATTCAAAGTCATCGAAATTCATTGATATTTTCGTGAAAATGTTTTGCAGATCATCATTAAAACTTTGAATGGCCATTTTGAAAACCTGTGAAATAAATTCAAATTGATATGAATTAAGATTCACCAATAAATCTTTTAACTTGTTCACACCGTCACAGCTGAACACCAGAGCTTTATCGAAGTAGTTTTGAAGAACATTCTCCATATCTTTTGTTGCTATATCGATATCTTTAGATATCTCCTTCCTCGTGATCCATATATTGTTTTGTTTGAAGAAGATTTCTGACATGATAGCATAATCTTCCAATGCAAGTCTAAGATGAAACTTCACCTTTTCCAAAAGACTTGTTATCTGATCAGTTACTGCCTTGACATCAATATTTCTTTTCTTCAGCTGGAAAAAGTCGTTTGACTGAAAAAGCATAGCCTTCATATCATCATCTGAAGTTTTGTTAAAGTCGTATGCACTGCTATGTTCCGAACTCTTACGAGAAGTATTTGAGCCACTTCTTCTAAATAAATCAGAAGCATTTATAAGATTTAATGAATCTTTCATGTAAAAATATTTTGAACCTGGAGGTATTATTGCTCCTGACGAACTAAGACGACTTGAAGAATTGAGGGCAGATCCTGTCTTTCGTACTAATGGAGAATCATCTATAAATTGACTCATCATGGAAGTGTCATCTAAAGAAGCCATACATGTCCTTGCATATATTGCCATATCTTGGACGTCTTCATCATTAGAATTATATGGCTTCTCTTTCAGAGAGGCTGGTTTTTGCAGAGGTTGGGCATTGATTTGAGAGTGTGATAAAAACAGGGAATTCCATGGCGATGTGTTAGAAAAAGGGGCCTTTTTCCTTCGATTCATGATTCTAATTGGAGAGGACATTCGCTCTGAATTAACTCCAACCCCATACTTCACCCTTGAATTCCATCCATATTGATAAAGAATTTTAGACCGACTTATTTTCCAATTAGAGTCATCATAATGCACGATTTGTTTCAGGTCACATGTTTCATCTTTTGATACTTTATATATTTCTTTTATGAAAGCTGAATCAGATGAATAGTTGTTCCCATAAGCATTCCCAAATTTACTATATCGTTTTTGCAATTTTTCCATTGATAAACACTGACTCAGTTCATCTACATCACAGTCAAAGTTGAACAAGGTTGTGAGCTTTTGAGTATCCGAGTATAATGTTTCAAATTCATCCATCATACCCTTCACAGAGGAAGGTGACAAATATTCTTTTCCAGAGAGAAATTTGTCCATTTTGGTGTTGAACTGGAACATTCCTTTACAGCAGGCAACTGAATGATGCTTGATATTCATACGGCAATTTTTGAGAATCATCTCTCTGCGTTCCAAATAGAACAAACAGAAAAGGGCATACTTGTAACTTGATAATGCTTTCAAACTTCTTACATCAATGTGATCTGATTTGATTTCCAGCTCTTCAGCTTTCAGTCGCATTTCAGCAGCCAGGTCATCAAATTCATCCATTTCGTTTTTTATCTTTTGTTCATGTATAAACTTCAATTTTCCTGATTCTGATCTGTTCAACAGTTCCTGATACTTACTTTCAATTTCGTCTTTGAACAAATTGGCTTCCTCTTGGAATTGTTCGAATGCTGACTGAAATTCATCTATGCTTTTACTATGTACAACCTTGAACTTATCCTTGAGAGTCATCAGATCACTGCTGTTTTCTTTGATGAGGATTTCAGACTCGACTTCTGACATAATTTTGCCATGTGATTCAATAATGACTTCTATGGATGACACCAATCTATCAAATGATGCAAAATATTTTATGTTTAAATGAGAAATTGTTTCTAACAAAAGTTCACTATCTGAATTCAGCTTTTCAATCTCAACTTTTCTCACATCATAACAGTTTGAAGTTATGAAACTCAATCTTGGTTTATGAAACTCTTTTCTCAACATAACTTCTGATTCAGCTTCTTTTGTCCGCTTTTCTAAGAGGCTCGTCAATTTACGTTGGTTCTTATCTTTCTGAGAAACAAAATTTTCTGTACAGTTTTCACAACACTTCATCACGAATTGACTTACACATGTAGATAAACTCATCAATCCCTTAAACACACTTTCCTGTATGGTATAAATTTTTCCTGCTATTGTGACATTGAAGTCATTACCTGGCATATCAGCTTCTTTCAAACCTAGTGCTTCTATAAACAAAGCCTCATACTTCTTCTCTACCTTTCCCCATTCAGACATTGATTGAATTAGCTGCTGTTGAAGGGAACCCTCAAATCTACTATGTTCATCAAAGATATTTGCTAACACTGTCTCAGCAGCACTCAACTTTTTATTCAAATGCTTGTTGGTCTGACATTCAAACATTGAATTACAAAGTTTGTCTAAATTTTTCTCCATCCACAAAATTCTGCCATTATATTCTTGCAAAGATCTGTCAATCTTTCTGATGAGTTGTTTGCTCTGAACTTCAAAATCATTCATGTATTCACACCATGTTGTGCAGAGAGTGAAAACATAGTCTTTTACAGTTTGAGAAAGTTTCTTTGTATTTCCAATAATCTGGTGTAATTCATTAAGGAGGGAAAGATGCTTTTCATTAATCTTGCTTTCAAATGCTGAGCATATAACATGCACTGAGTATTCAAAAGCGTTGTATGATTTGTTTTCTTCAAACACAAAATTGTTCTTCAAATAGCTTTCCATCTCATTGGCATGAAGGAGAATAGATTTTAGCTTAGTGCTGTAAATTTCAGTACTGTGTCTATCATATTCTGCTATAACATTCTCACAATTACAAATACTTTGGTCAATCTTGTCGAAGGCTTGAATAGCGATCTCAATTGTTATAGGCATTATATCACAGAGATGGTTCAAGCTCTCATTGATAGATATTTCCATTTCTTTCAATAGAGACTTAGACTTCTTGTGAGCATTCATGATCTCAAATGGATAAACATATTGTTTATGATGGGTCAAAGAATGGATATGATCAATGTTTTGCTTAGTAAGTTGATCCCTCCATGCATATAAAAGCTCTTCCCATGAGCAGTGCCATGCTTGAAGATATTGTGTGACCTCCATCTTAAGAGCTGCTATCACTAAGATATATTTTTTACGGTTGGAAAGTGATGTTTTGTTCATATTACAGATCTCTCTATTGTAGAATATATCTAGCTGCTGATCATCGCAGTTACAGTTTTCCTTCACTGCCAGGTAACTGTCTTGCATTAGTGTTAACAATTGCTGCATCCTATCGTTCTCAATAGAAATCAATTTTAGCCTCAGTGATGCAATAGTCTCAAGTAAAAATGTGGTCGATGAGCTTATTAAGCCCCAAACATCATGGAAGTCAGTGGGTGATGTACATGCTCTAAGACTTAGAAGATGGTTTTCGATTGAATAATACTTATTTTTCAGCTTTGTGCAGTATGACATACAGATGTCACCTATCTTCATATTTATCACCGAATTTATGCACTTGAGCCTGGAATTATACTCCTCTATTTTAGCAGAGTATTTTTCATGGAGAAGATTGTTCTGATGAGCCACTATTGATGAATGCCTGGAATGATAATTCATCACATCTGGTAACAAGGCGACTCTCTCAATAGAATCACTTAAACTTGATTTATCTCTGTTGAAAGGACCCTTAGAACACATGATCTAGAAAGTAGCAAAGGTCAGTTACAAAGGAATGAAATCACAATAACTGAACCACTAAATGTGAAATGGAATATTGATATACTACCTAAAATGAAGTTGGACTACCTAAAATGAAGTTGGTATAAAGAATTGAAGGGGTCATCATAATAACTTAAGTATTCATAAAAAACTTGGGTAAAAGGGTCATAAGATCCATAATTGTGTTCACCAATAAGGAAATGTCTATTGGACGTCCATTAGACACTCCACTCATCATGGCAATTTGGTATTTTAGACCATTGTACACCAATAGACACAATGGACACAATTTGTCTATTTTCGATGTCCAGTGGACATGCTCATTTGTCAATGGACATTGATCTTGTGCATCTGGGTGGGCACAATGGACACATCTACAAATCCGCCCTTGTTGATGGACATCAAAATGGTAATTCAGTCCAATGGACACAATGCAGAAATTTTGACCAATGGACACAGTGGGCACAGAGTGTCCAATACACATGTACTTTGGACACTTGATACATTGTGTCCAATGGATTCATCGTGTCACTGAACACAATATGTCTATTGTTCACATGACGTCCACTGCTCACAATAAAACGTGCACAATGCGTTTATTATACAATGTTGTCCATTGGGCACAACATGTCCATTGTCCATTGGACACAATACTTCTATTGGGTTCGGGTTAGGACTTCCCATGGAAATATTATGTCCAATAGTCATTATGATCTTGATGGACGTATTTCTTCCAATGGTCAAATTGTGACCAGTGGAATTGCTGTTTCCAGTAGACACACTGTGTCCAATGAACATTTGTGTGTCCAATGGGCATATTTTGTCTAATAGGCATATCATGTCCAGTGGACATGCTGTGTCCATTGGAAATCGAAAATCGACAAATTGTGTCCATTGGTGTAGAATGGTCAAAAATACCAAATTGTCATGATGACTGGAGTGTATGATGGAGGTCAAATAGACGTCCATTAGATGTCATTAGACATTTTCTAAGTGATGGACACAATGGGCACAATCACATATCTTATGACCTTTTGCCGGTTATTGTGAAACAATACTAAAATTTGCCTCAAGACAGGTTATGACTTCCACATAAGACAATAAACTTTAGACAATTGACTCAGTCTAAGACTCACCCTAAGTAGTAACTTCCATGTTAAGGTTTAAACTCATTGTATTCATTCTGACTCATGATAAAAACCTTGTTTTGTCGATATTTACATAGTTAATAATATAGTTAATGCAATAGTGTGAATCAAAAAATGTCAAACAACTGGGCATTGCAAGAAGACTTATTTGTTTCAAATAAGTCCGCTAGATTGTAAACATATACATTTTCCCCCATTCCTTCATCGATTGCTGTGCTGATACACAATACAACTCCTACTCGACACTCGTTCTCACTAAGTTATTTGTTGGCACCCATTGTCAAACTCAAGGAAAAATTTTCTGTGAAGTGTTCATCGATTAGACTTTTAGAATATAGTTGTCAGATGTTACCTGACCTGTTTCTCGCGCGAGCGCGCCTTCATCGATGAAGGCGCGCGCGCCGCGCGCGAGAAACTGAGGTCAGATAAAATCTGACAAGAATATAGCCCTGTTCCCGCGCTGTGTGACCCAAATACTCCGCGCTTGTCGATCGATGATAGACCCTGTCGAGAATTTCGTTGCGCGCGGCGCAAACTTATGCGGCTTGCATCAGCGGTCTGGCATCGTCCGACAAACTCCACGCGCGCTGCGCGTCTCCGCGGTTTCTACGACTTTTCAGTTCACTGAATAGAATAGGGGCGCGCAACGTGTGCACATATAGCCCCTGTCGAGAATTTCATTGTAGGATTTCACCTTACCCTTGCTGGCGGGATTTTATCCCTGGCAAGGGGCGGATTGAAAATCGCGCGCACCGACGGTAGGGTAAAATCCTACAAAGAATTTCATTGCGCGCGCGCCGCAAATCATTCTCGCAATCTCGCTGGCGCTCGCCGAATTTTGCGGCTCGCGTCAGGCCGTCAGCTGGGCCTAGCATCGCCAGGCAAAAGGAATGGGACAATTATTGACCGAGACCATTGCCTGGCGATGCTAGGCCCAGCTGACCATGACGCGAGCCGCGAAGCGGCGAGCGCCAGCGAGAATAATTTGCGGCGCGCGCGCAATGAAATTCTCGACAGGGGCTATCATCGACAGCCAACCGAGACCACTATTAATATTATTGAACATAGATTTGGGTAACCTTCAGGAGATACATTTTAGTGAAATCAACTCGACACTGTTCAGTGTTCACACAATGAAACTTCACCCAACTTATTACAGAATCACTGACAGAATCTGATGACAAGATTGTCGGACGATGCCAGACCGCTGATGCAAGCCTGTCTGAGAATAAGTTTGCGCCGCGCGCAACGAAATTCTCGACAGGGTCTATCATCGATCGACAAATGACAAGAACACGAATTTCTTCAGGAGATGTTTTTCGTGACTTGTGTCAAGCCGCGCCGCAAATTTAAGCATCCTATAAGTACGCGCAGCTGCTAATCTGCCTCGTTTGAATCCGCGCACGACGGTACTTGCGACGCGCCTGCCAGCTTTTATGCTAACCTAACTTTAACACTAACCTTAACGGTTAGGNATCGATTGGATGACGAGTTAAAGTTTGTCTGAAAATCAACTGAGCGCGCTACATAAACTAGAATTTTCATTGTGACCGATCCTTATTTGCCGTAGAAAGTTTTGATTACAGGTTAAGCATTTCAAAATATAGATGACAAAACTTGACAAAATCATCACAAAAATGTCACTCCATGACCTCGTCCTCACCATCCTCATCTTCACTCTCGTTTGAAGTGACATCAGGATCGCCATACTGCTCCGTGCACTTGGCACATTCACATTCGAACAGATAATTCTGATAGAGCGGAAAAGTTAGCGACAGGTAAATACGAGGATAACATCAATCAGGTGCAGATAGAATTTACTAACTTCTGCGAGGAATTTCCTCCTGGAATGTCGTGAACTGTTCATCTGGCAGGAACTGATATATGAGATACACAACTCTTCCCCCTTCTCTATATCCCTGATNACGCTTATTCCTCCTATATCGCATAGTCGTTTTTCGCAACCCTTTTCCCAACTTCCGACGCTGATTACAAAAAATCTAAGACCTAATTCAAAAATCCGAAATGATGTTCGACAGCGGAATTTATCTATCTACCACCTTGCAAAAAATCCCGGCTCTCCAACTCCATTTGGTCGAGTTATCCGTGTACAGCGGAACCACTTTCCTATAAGTGCCTTATTCCTTTATATTATAGACTAGAACGCCCGTCAAGTGGGCGTGCTGCACTGAATATTAGAATTTATCAAAAAATGAGTTAATTTGAATGAGCATCAAAATTGAAACGTTTCAAAACAAAGAAACAACGAAATAAGGACGCATCCATACGCGCGCATTGAATTCGCACGTGCAACTCCTTCGTCGCCTAGCAACGGCGTAAAATGCAAATTTCTGCTACACCCTATAATTGATTTTTGCATCTCTTCCCAAAACTTCCGACGCCGATTACAGAAAATCTAAGATCTTAATCAAAAATATCGAATGATCGTCCTAAGCGGAATCCTTTTTTCTACCACCTTGCAAAAAATCCCGAATCTCCAACTCCCCTAGGTCGAGTTAATCGTGTACAAAAAACCGATTTCCTATAAGTGCCTTCTTCCTTTATATTATAGATTGGTCGAGACTGACCTGTACGTTAGGATCGCAGCTGTGATTCAGTGTACACTGTACAGTCAAGTGTATACTATACAGTGTACAGTGTATACCTACTCCCATTATACAATATATTGGTCGAGACTGACCTGTACGTTAGGATCGCAGCTGTGATTCAGTGTA
>CAMPET010000002.1:674693-691020 GCA_946803715.1 Beroe ovata | reverse complement strand
TGTGTGTGTGTGTGTGTGTGTGTGTGATAATGTATACGTACTGTATTAAATGTATTATATGTATACAATGTATTTCATTGGTAGACACTGAACTGTTCAGTGTACGCTTGACTGCACACTGTACAGTCAAGTGTATACTATACAGTGTACAGTGTATATCTACTCCCATTATACAATGGGAGACTGACCTGTACGTTAGGGTCGCAGCTGTGATTCAGTGTACACTGTACAGTCAAGTGTATACTATACAGTGTACAGTGTATACCTACTCCCATTATACAATGTATTGGTCGAGACTGACCTGTACGTTAGGGTCGCAGCTGTGATTCAGCTTACTCTGCAGTTCGTACAGCCCTGTTCCCTCGACATCAGTAAATACACCACTCTCTGCTTCTATCTTCTCATAGATTTGGTCCAACCTGAATACAGGGGGCAAAGTTAGAGATGATGTGATTTGTGTGGGGTGAGGTGAGGTGATTTGTGTGGGGTGTGGGGTGAGGGGTTGAGGAGTGAGGGAATCGTGGCGAAGTCGAACAGGTGAAAGTTGTTTTACCAAGTTACTTCATAACAAGTTACTTTATAATGCAAATTACAGATTAATTGTTTTATCAGTCTCATCAATACACTCCTCTAACGGGAAAGGACAACACAGAGGTATTATAGAGGAGAATAAGGAACACGTACTATTAGCGTGTTGATTCACTCATTATTCATACTAACAAAGCTTTCACCGTACAGAATGTTACTGAAATTATCGTTTATTTGCTACAATAATGGCAAACGCTTGTTGACGGACCTTAGAGCAGCTTATGAGCAGTGTGTGCAATGAGCAAGGAATGCCAACTGCGTCAAAGCTTCGAATAAGCACGGTACCTTCAAAATCAATGAAACAAAAAAGTTTCGCTTGTAGCGAGTACGCGTGTGACAATGACGTCACACGAGGATGCAATTCACTTAACAACTTTGAATTCTTGAGGAAATCGTGCCATTTTGTTGCGACTCCCTTAACCTTTGTTTACCTCGAGTTTCGAAACTCGTATCGGGAAACACTCTACTTTAAAATGTTGATCTTTAGTCCGTTTAATTAATTAGTCGTTTTATTGCAACGATCAAAATTTTCCAACATGATGTGATAAATACTTGCCATTTGTCAAAATGAATCTTATCATCATCGCTGAGGGGCGATGTTTCGATGTTGCGACAGTACTCCGCAAATGAGGAACTTCCAATTCCTTGCCCGTTCATTCCTGTCAAAAATATACTGTTGACATATTGTCGTCATGTTAACATGTACCTAGTGTTGTCAGGTTACCACAATATGTATCTTGTGTTGTCAGGGTAACATGTATCTTGTGTTGTCAGGGCAACATGTATCTCTGTTGTCAGGGTAACACGTATCTTGTGTTGTCAGGGTAACATGTATCTTGTGTTGTCAGGGTAACATGTATCTTGTGTTGTCAGGGTAACATGTATCTTGTGTTGTCAGGGTAACATGTATCTTGTGTTGTCAGGGCTACTTAAGAGTGAAGAATTGGCTCAGGTAGGTACCTAAAAGGGCTATGAAAGTAGCAAAGCTTTCCTGTGACAAGAACTGTTGTACCAGTGTGCTGTTATCTCCGTATATCTGCAGCAACCCATCTCTAAGCAGATTTAGTTGTGATATGAACTCTGCTCGCAAGACTCTGTGCACGTTTCCCTTGTGTTCCACTGCATGGTAGAAACCCTGCAGCATCTCCGGAATTTTACCTGCAGAAGTTGTGTGTGTGTGTGTGTGTGTGTGTGTGTGTGAAGGGGGGATAAGTTAACAAATAAATGAGGGTAGAGGAGTGAATCCCAATTTTCATAACGTGTACACTGAACACTGCACAGTTAGTATATCTTAGCATTATTCTGCTCAATCTGATGACGTAGTAATTTGCTAGTAATGAACGGTTGTCGCATTATTTTCATTAACATCTTTTTCACATCTGTTCTAAATCTGTAGGCACCAGGCACAGATAGGTATTAACACGACATTTTTTGGGCAGGCAGTAAAGAGTTGGCAAATTGTCCTGAGAACTATCTCTCTCTCTCCATTGAAAGAGAGTTCCAGTGCAATGAAATCTTGCCCTTGTCAGTCACTCTGGACTTACCTGAAACGATTATCATCCCAATGATCTTTACAATGAAGATCAAACTAGTGCTCTCAGGCGGGTAGTGCATGTGTCGCCACAGTTCATCTAGCTTGAGGAGTGGGTGATCGGTGTCTCCTGAAATATTAATAATACACGGTACCACCAAATATATTTCATTGCTTAATTGAGCATTATTTCACTTCATTGAAACTAGGTACCATTCGTACAGACGGCAGAGTGATAAAGATCGAGAGCACCCTTCAAACACTTGTCGGAGCAGAACTTTGCCTTACAGCCTGAGAAATAACGAACCCAATTATAGAGAAATAACCAATTCTATTACAGAGAATGGTATTTTTGGGGAGGGGTCCCAACTGTTATTGATCACGTGACAGCATTTCTGTATTTTCATTGGTTGTTTCTGTGTTCTCATTGGTCAATCGCTGTCACGTTATCAAAAACATTTGAAAATACCTTTCTCTATTAATACTTTAATAATAGGCATTGTATTGCTAGTCCAACTCTAACAGCATTGAACTTTTTACAGGGATAATATCGCACAAGAAGAAAAAAAATAGTAAAGAAACCTGGACAGGATATGGATGGCATATTGCAAACTGATGGGTCGGGAAATGGAAGAATTATTCCAGAGTCGGCGGTAAGTCTTCTCACCATATGCAACGGAGATTCGAGGGATTTGAGACAATGATGACACGCATCATACCTGGTTCAAACATCATTAATATTTCATCAAAAAAAGATGTAAGGTTAGCTACCTGTGACTAGTTCCAAAAACTTTATGTGCCCTAATTCAGGGATCATTTGAATTTTGACTAATGATTAACAAGCATTCTTACCCATAGACAACCCCCCATGAATATTGACCGCATATCAGAGGCTTTTCCTTGAATAATATCTGTTTTTTTGTGATCTTTTCTGTCGCAATAAGACCTGTACTGATATTAACCTTAGCATGATGATCCAATATATAATACCAATATAATATATAATACCAATGTAATATATAATACCTATGTCTATGAGTCTTCTCCAAAAATGCTTCCTTGAAGGGGGTACAGCTAGTACTAAGTTAGTAAGTTGTATACACTGAGTATACGCTCAGTAGAAGGAAGCACAGTGAGTGCTAGCGATAAACAGTGAGTATACGCTCAGTAGAAGGGGAGCACGGTGAGTGCTAGCGATATACAGTGAGTATACGCTCAGGTGAAGGGGGCACAGTGAGTGCTGCGATATACAGTGAGTATACGCTCAGTAAAGGGGAGCACAGAGAGTGCTAACCTACACAGTTACTAACGTCTTATATTAAGCCACGTGATTTTTACTGCTGAAGTATCACGTGATCTAATAATTACGCCCATACTATACCACGTGACCCGCCAGAGGTATACACAGATACTGTAAGCCTAATCAGAAAAATTGTCAAACTTTGAACTTGCAGTCTGACAGGCGTCGAGGGCCAAGAATTCTCAAAATGTCTTGATTACGTTATCATGGTCAAAACCCCCCACCCCCCTTCGTAATCAAGCGTAATCATTTGGAAACCCCTCCCCCCTCGGCTGATTACGTAATTTGTGAACGGTTCCTTAGCTTGGCACTATTGGAATCAGCTCATCCAGATCTACCGATAGATAGTCCATGCATTAAACGTTAGAAATAGAAAAGTGGAGTTGATTATAATAAAATAATCAAATTTCAGCAAAAACGGAAAACAAACTCAGGTAATATGTCTTATAGTGTTTGGTAAGCATCCTAGCTTTTAGTCTAGTGGGTAACATAAACACATATAGTCTACCAAGTCTGCCCTTTCAGAGCCTTGATGGACAAACACACAAAAAGGTTCTCCACACCCTTTTGGCTTGCATGCTTTTCATAACCTATAGATGCTTCAGGGAGCACCTTCACCAAGGTGGACAATTAATACCTGTTCCACTTTTATCTGATTCAAAGGTTGAGAATAACTTTTTGGTGGAAATCATCCTCTAACTCTTGAGTTGTCTTGAGGTATACCTATTATCAAGAAACAAATGAAATAGGTAACTAGTGTCTGGTGATTGTGCACCATAAAAGACATTTGACATGCACTTCAGCATTGAATCAAATAACAGGAAACATAAAATGTCCTCCTATGCTAAACTGTGTGAAATGATTTAAAACTGGTCATCACTTGAAAAAGTATTAGCAAAAGCTGTTCAAAAGTTATACTTCAAAAGTATGATTGCTATGGATACCATGGCATGACATTGATAAGTGATGTCCATAATTGTATGAGCCATCAAATAGGAATGTTTTCAGCTTTAATTTGAAGTCAGTTATGGAAACGCAAGATTTGATACGAAGAGGTAAATGATTCCAGATTTTAGGAGCTGGGCAAATAAATGACCTTGACCCCAGTTTTGTCTGTGGAAGATGTGATTTGAGTGAAGGTGCCTGACTCCCACTTATATGATTGTAGCTGATGAGGTAATCTTTGAGGTAATCTTTGAGGTAATCTGGTGCATATCCATTCAATATTTTGAAAACAGTCAAAGTAATTTTGAATTCAATTCTCTCATGAACCTTGAGCCAGTGAAGGGATTTAAGGTGCTCAGTTTTAGAATCCCGTTTCTTTAGACCAAATAAAACGGAACAAGCTCGGTTCTGTATGTTCTGCAATTTCCTTGAGTTATTTTAGTTAACTCCCAAATATAATGAGTTGCAGTAATCAAGTGATGATATAACTACAGCTTGAACTAACTGTTTCCATGATAAAAAGGTTATTTTGGATACGTATTCTCCGAAGATTGTGAAGACATTTGATCCTGAACTTATCTAGAACACAAGTTCTGATAAATGAGCCATGAATGCTGATTTTGGTAATAATTTTGGGACTCCCGAAGACTATAATCTAAGTTTTCCCTAGGTAAAGCTGTAGATGATGGTAATTCATCCACTTATTGATGACTTTTAAGCAACGAGGTATCTCTACTGCAAGGATATGATACTGTTCATTTGGTCTAAATAATTTCATGACCTGATGGTCATCTGCAAAACCATGAATGTTGAATAAACAACTGTTGACTGAGCTGTCACTATTACCAGCAGTAGATATAACCAAGTTTGCTAATTTTTTGAAAAGGTATGTTTTAAAAACAAAGATTCTTTCGAGACATCGATCTGTAAGAATTTTCTCTAGCTCAGTACTTGAAGTACTTGCATCAAGATCCCTTTAGGTAAACATTAGTAAAAGTAAAACAAATAGTTTTTTTTTTAGTAAAACAAATAGTTTATATTTTACAGCATTGGAACCATCATTCACATTAGGTAAATACTTCAAAATAAAAAGAATAGTTTTCTTAACACAACTGTAATAAATATAATAAGTATACCTGCCCTTTTGATTAATAGGGAATAAAAACGAAATACATGATATAATATAACATAACATAACGAAAACAAACAAAAGAAAACAACTAACTTAGAGGACCCATAGTACAAATAGGATCACCACTAATTATTGTGGGTTTGTAACATAATACGAGAATGAGTGGTGTTGCTGCTGAAGTGAGGTCTTAATGAATCACACCAAGATGAGTGGTGTTCGGGCATCATCAGTCCAATACCTACCTCAGCTTTTGGGGTGAGTAAATTGGGGGAGCTTTTTTATGAGGTAAGCCCCCCAAGCAATCACCCCCTGGTACCAGGTATAGCGCCATGAAATGCAGTGACCAGCTGCCTGAAACAGTCTTTTATCCTTACTCCAGCATCATGATCAAGGAATTAAGTAAGACACTAACCGATTAACGGAAGAGAAGTAGAGGATCAGTTTATGTTTTAAAGGACCTTTATTTTCGGAAAATAATATTTTCTGAAATATATATTATATTTTCATGAAGTAAGCATGAAGCAGATCAACTAATTGAATAAAAGATGTGAATACATTCAATGTATGAGAATTGAGAATATAAATATCATATCAACTTGAGTCGGAAATTCTTCGATCAATGATAGAAATCGTCAAAAAATTGTTGGAGTTGCCGAATGTTATACTATATCTGTCCACTGTTTCTTGCGCGCGGCGCGCGCGCCTATTCTTAAACATTAAAGGCCGAAATGCAATGAGAATTTAGCTTTTTTTTCCTTCTTTCCGCCTTTTGTTCCATGGCCATGCATGTACACATATTTGATATTCTATTCTATTCTATTCTATTTGTATTATATTGTTATTGGTATTAAGGAGAAGTCTCGTGGCAACTTTGCTGATTAATAGGACAAGTAGTTAAGTAACGAGCATATGCCATATTACTGTAGCAATAAAATGAAGCATTGATCTATTGTAATATTACAATTCATCTGTCATGAGTCATAATCGTATATCTAAAGATATTGGTTTGATAGGCAACTGATAATTGATAACGGGTGTTTATATACAATGTATACATATTTCATATTTCATATATAATATATATTTATTTATTATATNACCATTTTGAGTCAGGCAGATCACGAATCAATTTGGTTATGACTGGAGCATGGTGATCAAGGACAGATAAAACAGTACTGTTGTAATCATTGACTACTTCAGAAAACTGTTTGCCATATTGCATAGCTTCAGACAAACCTTCTCTTAGCTCAGTGCAAAATTTACCATTTTCAATGCATCCCAGATTCCTAAATGATATCTTCTTTTTATCATCAAAAGGCAGCGCTGTCACACTGAGTGAAAATGATAAGCAGGAATGGTCACATGTTGGAAATTGATGTGACATGTTTGAGTGTGTGATAGTATTATCTGTGACAATGTTGTGAGATGCTATAACTAAGTCTAGGGTATGCCCTGAGGTATGAGTTGGCCCCTCGCTCATCTGGTACAGACCAAAATCAGATATGAGCTTACTAAAGCTGATACTGTCTCTGTTGAACTCATCCATGTGAATATTGAAATCGCCACATATGAGAATGTGCTCTGATTTCTCCACAAGGTCACCCAGAAACATCTCGAAGTCGTGAATGAATGTGGACAGTGGGCCAGTTCTATATACACAAGAGCACAATAGAGTTTTGCTATTAGGAAGCTTGACCCTAATAGAAACAGATTCGAATGATGGTATGTTACTGATATATAGTTTCACCACTTTGATTGCATGAGACTTAAACAGTATAGCTACTCCACCACCTCTGATTTCAGGCCTATGAATGTGATGAAGGTCATAACCGTGAGCCTTGATTATAGCAGTGGTATGATTGCTGATATCCGTAAGCCATGTTTCTTGTATGAAAACAATCATAGGGTTTTGAGTTACAACATAATCCATCACAGAATCAACTTTGTTGTTGAGTGACCTTACATTCCATGAAATACACTTCATACTGAGTGATCCAATGGGTTCTGAAATGTGACTTTTCAGGACATGTTTTTTGAGTTATAGAAGGAAATAGATTTTTTCAGCTTATCCTGTGCAGCTTGATATGATGGACATTGTAATGAGGATGCTTCATGAGTATGAGTGAAGGATGTTTTGTCAGTTTTACAGTTGACACATGTAGGAATAAAATTCGTTTCATTGCACAGGGTACAGTCTGTCGTTTTGTGCTCACCAGCACATTTAGCACAAACAGGTTTGGTGGCTCGACACTTGTCTTGATAGTGATGGAATTTCTGACAGTTGTTGCATCTTTTGACATAGAAGTGATCGTAAACACCACAGCTGTACATGCCTATATAAACTCTATTACCTATGTGTTCAATGAATTTCCTGATGTCATTGCTCACCCGTATGCAAGCCTGATACCTCTTCCCACTTCTTTGCTCTCTTATGTAGAGAACTTCAAATGTAGATCCTACGTTGACCAGTGCCAAAATTTCCTCATGCATAGACAATATCTTCTCTTTGAGTTCACTAGGGGTCATACTATCAATGATATTGGCCACTGAGATAGTGGGTAGTCTTTCAGGAGGTTGGAACACATTCTTGCTGGGATGCAGCTCCTGAAGTTTCTTGGTCAGCTTCTCTCTGTGCTCAGTCTTCTCAATAACAAGAACTGCCTCACCAGACTTGTTTCTGTAACTTTTGCTGACTTGGATTTTGTTATC
Source organism: Beroe ovata (assembly GCA_946803715.1). Classification (NCBI taxonomy): domain Eukaryota; kingdom Metazoa; phylum Ctenophora; class Nuda; order Beroida; family Beroidae; genus Beroe; species Beroe ovata. The sequence goes on along the minus strand of CAMPET010000002.1, from coordinate 682,815 downwards.
AGTCACAATTTTCTCAAGTTCAGCATCTTGGATAGTCCCTCCAGAGGAATCCAATTTAATAATCACTGGGGTTTTGGATTTCACCCTAGTCAAACCATCTGCATTAGACCAAGGGTTTGGGACAACAGTGGGTGTCACAGTTAAAGACGCATCAGTAGAAGCAGACTGAGTTACCTGTCTCACTGGTGAGTTTTGACCAACAAGAAGGTCCTTAATTTCTGTGATATTTGATTCCATGGACTCGATTTTTCTCTCCAAGGTGCAGACATGTTCTTGCAGAGATGCAGCTTGTTTTTGCTCATGATCTGTCAGGCAGGGATCACAGACAAAGCAGAATGACCCACAGTAGGAGTCCTTCTTTTCAACCCGCTTGCTGTATTGCTCTAGGAAGGTTTTGTTGCACATAACATTGTCAGATCCACCATTATCAAGCTTACAAATGGCATGGAAACTTTTACCACAAAATAAGCATGAGACACATTTGTCCAGTGCGTTCTCATCTCCACAAGAAGAACAAACCCCAAAGTCATTGATAGCAGTTGGAGAAGAACAAACAGGGTTACCTTTTGAAGGGGTACAGTTAGTATAACCTTTCAGTGATTTGGGGGTAGATGGTAGCTTTGTCTTGCTTGAGTTGGGAGGTGTTGCAGGGCGTGGAGTAAAGTTGTGACTTATGTCCGTTTCATCGTCACTTTCGACCGCATGTAACATCGCTCAAATTTGATTGTTATAAGTAGTGTTGATAAGTTTAAATATGTCATTTTAGCGATTTGCATGGTATTTTGGTACATNCTGAAACTGAGCGTCCTAAACCAGTGAAACAACTCATTTTCAACTTCGTCATCCCTGGACAAGGTGAAACATGGGCAAATCCTGCCCTGTAGGAGCAGAATAAGAGTTGCAACCCTGAAACTTATCTTGGTCCTATACCACTAATTATGCATCCCTGATCAGGTAAACGAACTAAGAGCTCTATCATGGAATCCACTGAACCTCTAGTCCGTATGGCACTGCACATGATGGTCAAGTGTCACAAGTTCAAGCTGAGCAAGGAGAACAAGATCAAAGCAGAGAAACATAGGATACAGGTAAAACAAATCTGGGATGTCCTTAAAATAGGTGGGTCTGGCCATCTCTTCCATTGACCATGTGTTTTCCTCCCATAGGTGGAAGAAGAATTCCTGAAGCAAACACATACGCAACGCCAAGAAGCAGCTCAAGCAAGGCGAGATGAGAGGAAGAGGCAGGAGAAGGAGAAAATCCAGGAGCTTGACCCTGAGGTGAGGAATCCTCAGATTAATCCTCATTCCTTGGTCCTCACTGAGAATTGAGGATGTCGGAGAGGTGTCAACACGTTCTGTAGTGTGTTTTCACATGCAAATTAGCCTTGATGCCTGGGCTATTATCATAGTGATGAGTTTTACACTGTCATTGTGAAATCACACTTTTAAATCACACTTTTAGATCACACTACGGTATATAATCAAACTACTTATATCCGACACTATTTCATATTTTCATTTATCATTTGCTGGAAGTATCACATTGGGAACATTCTAGGTATGGTGTCACTACAGCCCCTTTTGATTATACCAAGGAGTAATAAATGGGTCATTACTCATTACCAATATCATGTGCTACTGGTGCGTCCTGTGGCCTACACTCAAGCCCCCTCTTCTTTACTCAAATACCACTTTATTGGTCGACGTTGTACCGCGACATATGGAACTCGCTGTCTTAGCTCATTGTGCTGTCCTTGACGTCACACGCTTTTTGACATGACGGTATTTGCTATTTACTCACGAACAGATTTAAAATTTCGATTTTTATAAGAAATCGCATTAAGCGATTCAGTTTCTCTGTTTTTGTTCAAATTTCCGTCTGTGTCTTGCAGCCGTTTGACGTTTGTGTCTGGATAACTTTCAATTGTTTTGAAGAGGACCTTACTAAATCGAGACAATTTTGCATAACATATTGACTACTCCTTCATTATTTACATTAATTACAGTAGCTGTGACGTAGCGAATATGAAGTGATATTTTATCGGCATATAAGGCAAAATCCAGGTTGAGTTTAAACAAATCGGACCCCACCCATATTGTGTGATCTCACAGTTCTGAGTGGAAATGTTACTGTTCATGTGTAATTCAGTGGTGTCATGTGTCAATGCTGGGTCATTTCCGTCTTCTAGAATATCCTCGGTAATTATTGAATCGGTAAGTGGTTCATATCTGCTCAAACTCTTGTCTCGTTGTGAATTTTGTTATACAATATTGCTGCTATTCCATTGTTGTGTGGACTATTACCATATTCATGCGGAAATCGCACATCTATTGATTGTGTGCTGTATTAACTATGCCAGCAGTATTCTGACAATAGTATCATGCCAGCAGTAATAACCACTCTCCCCCTCTCCTCTCCTTTCTTCTTCACTGATCATTAGCAGTGTATCATCACCATACCCATTGTCCTCCCCTCCTGTCAGTTGGCTGTGTGCCAGAGGATGCGTTATAGCAACAGATCAACCAACACACCAATTAGGGTCGTGTGGCAAGTGTTGAAGTGTGGCTGTATCCACCCTCTGTGTGTGTATGTATGTTTGTGTGTGTGTCTGTGTGTACTGTGCGTGTGTTTGTCTGTGCATGTGTGTGTGTCTGTGTGAGCGTTAACTCCTAACGCACTCAATCTCTGTCTCTGTGTAGTGTATGTTACTGTCCTCGCTGCGGTATCGGCTGTCTGATAGTGTGATACTCTGTCTGATAGTGTGATACGCTTTTCCTGCGAACCTCACCGCNCGTATCAATGTTTCATAACAGTAATGTACGCGTATCAATGTTTCAGTAACACAATAATGTACGCGCGTTATATTTTGAAGGTGGGTACCGCTAACGCGGGTTCCCACCTTCAAATTGCTATTTTCTAGACGGAACGCGCGACACAGTATCAGGTACCCACCTTCAGGTACCCACCGTGATCCAAAAGTTCCGGGTCAATTGCGGGTGATATTCAAACTTACACTACAACATAGTATGATAATTAATTAACTGAAATTGCTACCTGACTGATGCCACCCCACTCTCCTCTCTTCAACTTGTGTGACTTCGATCTTCTGTAGTTCGCACTTTGTGTGCTGTGCGCCACGTCTCAATGTAATTGCTCAACTTTTGAGTGCCACTTGAGTCTTTCGAAAGTGTTTTTGTTTCGGAAATTCTGCGTTATTGTTGCATGAAATCATCAATTGTTATGTTCGATCACTGTTTTGATGAAGCTCTGGAGCTAATATTCATAATGAAATACGTGCCAAATGCCAGTCGGTTATTATTAAAAACTCCTGAGGATCATTACCAATTTACAGTTACATTGAATACCATATGTTGTTTTTTGCTATTTATTGATTTCCCAAGTGAAGTCATTAAAGATGATTGCGGAGTTTACAAATGATTCAGATTTCAGAGTAATTAAAATGGTGTATTAGCTCGTCTGTGTGGTTATTGTACATAGGATGAATACATTAATTGTAACAAGAACGCATTTGTATTCACTGCGTTATTTTGTTAAATGTTCTTCGTTCTTATAATTAAAGCTGCAAAGTTATTTTATTACGACTCAAACATGCCATTATTGCACTGCAGCGGCTTGTTCCCTACTTTCTTTGTTATATCAATCCTTATTCTCTTACCACTGTTATTGTGTAAGGAATTCATCAACAAGTAAATTGTTTGAAAAACACAGTTCTAATTCTTATGACTTTTCAGGGCCCACATTTTTCCCCAAATCTCGGTAAACTGATAATTCGTATAATTGAAAATTAAATATTTCTCGCAGCCNTGTGGCAAGTGTTGAAGTGTGGCTGTATCCACCCTCTGTGTGTGTATGTATGTTTGTGTGTGTGTCTGTGTGTACTGTGCGTGTGTTTGTCTGTGCATGTGTGTGTGTCTGTGTGAGCGTTAACTCCTAACGCACTCAATCTCTGTCTCTGTGTAGTGTATGTTACTGTCCTCGCTGCGGTATCGGCTGTCTGATAGTGTGATACTCTGTCTGATAGTGTGATACGCTTTTCCTGCGAACCTCACCGCCGCACCAATCTCCCTTTACAAACACCTACCCTGGTTCTCAATTCCTCCCCTCCCCACATCTATCCCACGCATCTTCACTCTTTCTTCAATCCCCTGTTCTATAATTCCCCCTGCTCACCAGTCACCTCCCATCATATTTACTCCTATCAACAACTGTTCCACTTGATTTAACTCGATAAATTGCTGTTCCCTACTGCGGACTACAAACATATAATTGCGGGTGATATACCACTACAACATAATATGATAATTAATTAGCTGAAATTGCTACCTGACTGATGCCACCCCACTCTCCTCTCTTCAACTTGTGTGACTTCGCTCTTCTGTAGGTCGCGGTTTGTGTGCTGTGCACCGTGTCTCAATGTAATTGCTCGACTTTTGAGTGCCACTTGAGTCTTTCGAAAGTGTTTTTGTTTCGGAAATTCTGCGTTATTGTTGCATGAAATCATCAATTGTTATGTTCGATCACTGTTTTGATGAAGCTCTGGAGCTAATATTCATAATGAAATACGTGCCAAATGCCAGTCGGTTATTATTAAAAACTCCTGAGGATCATTACCAATTTACAGTTACATTGAATACCATATGTTGTTTTTTGCTATTTATTGATTTCCCAAGTGAAGTCATTAAAGATGATTGCGGAGTTTACAAATGATTCAGATTTCAGAGTAATTAAAATGGTGTATTAGCTCGTCTGTGTGGTTATTGTACATAGGATGAATACATTAATTGTAACAAGAACGCATTTGTATTCACTGCGTTATTTTGTTAAATGTTCTTCGTTCTTATAATTAAAGCTGCAAAGTTATTTTATTACGACTCAAACATGCCATTATTGCACTGCAGCGGCTTGTTCCCTACTTTCTTTGTTATATCAATCCTTATTCTCTTACCACTGTTATTGTGTAAGGAATTCATCAACAAGTAAATTGTTTGAAAAACACAGTTCTAATTCTTATGACTTTTCAGGGCCCACATTTTTCCCCAAATCTCGGTAAACTGATAATTCGTATAATTGAAAATTAAATATTTCTCGCAGCCTTGTTGAAACGCAGCTATTTGTTTTAGAATCCTGGAGTTTTTATACTGGCCATCACGGATCACCCATCGCTTTACGTTGTTTCACAGTTGCCTATAGTCTAGTCTGAGTTGCAGTTTTCGCTGATTATTTTTTTGGAGTAATAACTTTACAATTTTTGAATGGGTATTCATAACTCACGGGGCCATCAGAAGTTGCTATTGCTCAATGCTCAATTGGATTTCGATAGGTAAATACCTAAGCTATTATATCATGACTCATTATTTGCGTCATTGTCTCATCGTTTCTTCGAGCAGAGTTACTATTCACTCACTAACTCACCCACTCTCTCCCTCACTCACTCACTCACACACTCACTCAATCACTTACTCCCTCCCCTCCCTCTCACTCACTCACTCACTCACTCCCTCACTCAATCCCTCCNCTCACTCACCCACTCCCTCACTTACTCTCTCACAGTTATATGATTCAGGCACAGCGGAGATACGAAGAGAGGGAATACAAGAAAAGTATGAGGCGCAGTGGACCACGTGTAAAACAGCTCAAAGTTAAAACTGGTTAACTTTCCATACCCTCCCTGGTTACGCTTTGCAATTTTACCATTATTCAAAGTGTGCGTGTAGTGATGTTCAATGTTGATGTGGAATGGTGAGCATTGTTTTGTAGGCTCAACAGCAATACCATTGAGTGTTACCTATATCGTTGTTTACAATTGTTACCAATGTTACATGACGGGATACAATTGTGGTTGCTTTAGTGCTTTACTGGATTTACTGGATTTGTTTAACTTGCTGAAACTATGGCAGTTACTACTGATGTTTCATTACTGCCTAGGTTGGTTTCACTCGTCTCACTATTATACTATATAGTGTTAGCTCGTTTCCCTTACTTATCATATGATATTCAACTGGCGCCAGAATGGCGGCTGGTTTCTGTTTGTCGGCGCAGAGTTGTCTGTGTGTCACCTTGTAACTTGTTCCGCCGCGCAGGAACTTGTTATTTCGCGACTTATCTCGCTAGTAGGATTTCACTAACACACACACACACACACACACACACACACACACACACACACACGTGTCACGTAGCACAAACTCTTGATAATTAGGTGCCGCACCACACACACACACAAGATGGGTGGCGCCTAAACGACTCATCCCTGTCTAACCCCTTATTAGACTGTCTATTGTCTCAATGGAGTGACGTGTACACACACACAATTTGTGTTATGGGCTAATTATGTACAGTTTGCACTTATCCACTTGCACCATTTCACCACTCTTGCTATCTGTATTATAGTGCCGCTAAGTTCCGCCAGCCCTCTAAGAACAATGTCACTTCCCGCCCCATGTTACTCTTCCAGGACAGTTTTCTCTTCTTGACACCTCCTCTCCTCAAAACAGTTCATGAAACTCAATATTTAACATGTAGTTTTACATAATCTGACATATTATGTAGGACATATGTTGTTTATAATACTGTTACAGTTAATTCTCAAGTAATAAGGGAAGGGCCATCTACTGGTCATATTATCCGTTTTTGTACACGCAAAACTTGCTAGTTGATGTTGATCGCGCAGTTCATTTACTTCAATTCAATGTTTCGGATATTGATTCTTTTATTAACGGAATATGCTGATTGATTTTGATCACCTCAGAATTGCAACCTGAGTCGTTTTTACACGTCACTTGGTTAATAGACTTTTTGGCATTACGTGGATTGAGAATTTAGAATAAGAGTTCCGTTTCCTATCATCAGTGATTGCATGCACTGCCATAATTACTAGAATCAAGATTTCGGTGTCTGCATATTTATTCCTTTTGGCTGATACCAAGATGCAATTATTGTTCCTGTTACGGCTTATTTGAATTTGTTTCCTTCCGTTCATTATCGAACGTGAATTATAGTGATACTTAATTTGATAGCGTTCATTTGACAGCGTGACGTATAGTGAAGTATATGTCATGATCATGGAATGTTATGTAGTGGTGTCAGCGGTTCATAGTGACGTAGAGAGGTGTATACGTCATGGAATTATATGAAGTGGTGTCAGTGGTACTTAGTGACGCAGAGTGGTGTATACGTCATGGAAATTTTTGTAGTGGTGTCAGCGGACGAAAATCCCCATCTTGTGACGAAGATCCTCATTATCTAGTCCTCGAATTTATCTCCCTTTATATCTTCATCATGTGCGAATGGTGGCATTATCGAAAGTGATGTTTAATTCAATGGCACTACTTCTGAGAATGTCCAATCCAATCTTGAGTGTCTCTACTTATGTGGATTAGTTTAGTTTCTCGGAAATCTCCATTCTTACCAGCAGTCGAGTTTCGAACCCCTATGGCGTTAATTTGAAACCGAACTGTTACATTTCCTGTGAATATAGGAAAAGAAACAAACAGACATTTCTCATTAGTATAGTTGAGTTGTTGCAACGCGTTCAAACCCCAAATTGTTATATGAACTGGCAGGTGTCACAGCAGATGGAATTCTGTGCATATTTTTTATTCCACCCTGATTTTTAATTTAGATCCCAGCACTGTCGCCAGCCGCATTTATCTTCCCCATAACTCTGATTTCTCTTGTTAATTTGCAGAACTTACTTCATTTCCATGCGTTTCATTCCGGTGTTATCGTTCGTAAGATTGTTGGGATCGATCCAGCTTTTTGCTGGCGTTGCAGCTTTTAGCATATGAACACAGTACACACTGTTCCATCAATGACCTCGCACCATCGTCTCATTCACTGTGATACAGTTCAGTTTCTCAGTTTGACTCAGTAAAAAGTGTCGAGAGGGACCTAAGTGTACCAAGTGTAGGGGGGGTCCAACTACCAGCGGCCATTTGCCTAAAAAAATCCCGATTTCGGCCAGATGGCCGATGGCCGGATGGCCATTTTTTTCTCTTTTGCCTTCCAGAATCGCCCACAAGCATCAAGGTTGATGATAGTAAGAGAGAAAGTTGTAGCAATTCATACAAGGAACATTTTCTAGTACTTTCAGTGAGGA
>CAMPET010000002.1:644737-662707 GCA_946803715.1 Beroe ovata | reverse complement strand
AGAGAATAGCAACAACGTAACAACTACACGATGCCGAATGTATCAAGAGGGACTGCATCACTCATCATACCAGACTATAGAGTTCAAAGGAGTCCTACATACGCGGTGTGTGTGTGTGTGTGTGTGGCATCGAATTACCTGTTGTCGACGGAGTGCCACCTGAGCTGCCATGATACGCCTCCTCTCTGCAATGAGACTACACCGCGCACACGTGCAATCACGCCACGGACAGAACCTCTTGTGTCTTAGCAACCTGCAAGATATGCACTGTGAGAGTTGCTTTGTCTCTTATAGCAACGCACAAGATAAAACCATCGGATGACTTGGTTAATGATAACAAAACGTCGCGCGGTGATCATGAAAATGAATTCTGAGTATCATTTTAAACATGGTAATCCGCGTGCTTTGAAAGCGTACACAAACTTAATTGAGTAATTATTTGCTACAATGCATTGTTCATTGAGAGTACACACTCACAATACTCTACTAGGAGACTGCATGCAGATTCGAAATAACTCCAATTACCGGCATGCTAATAAAATGACGGATGCCATAGTGTGTGTGTATGTGTGTGTACTTTATTCGATACTTAGCTTCATTTTGCATTATAACGACAATAAATATCGATAGTGAAATAGGTATCAGAAGTAACACTGATTCCAGAATATTGTCCAGTGACTTCATCTGTTGACAAACCTGACAACAACGCCGTGATTGCGGCATCTGGCGCACATTGGCGACCGTAGGGCGGCGCTGGTGGAGGCTCTAGCAATGCTTTTCTCAGCGCTGCTTATCCCAGACATCTTGCCAGCAAATTCTACCATTGTTTACGTGTACTGCTGCTACATGGGGAGAGAAAGTGCGGATTAGTTTCAGAAGTTTAGAGAGGGGGGAAAGATCAGGCGATTTTCAAGATTTTGGTGAATTATTATTATTAGTGTTCAAATTTGATCTAAAATTATCACTTGAAAGTTGAAGTATAAATGTTAAACTATTCCTATATAAATTCTCTGCGACATGATATGGCTCGAAACAGTTGGGAAAGTTGCAATTATGAGTTGACCACTTTGGTCATTGGCACAAAGCAAATGGGACAATTTTAAACTTGAGGATGGGTCACGATATGATTATGAAGAACTATTCAACGGAGCTATTACAAATTTAACTTTCAAAAACAATGAAAAGTGCCAAATTTAGACAATGAAAGACATGGGGATAGAATGTTGAACTCTAAACTTGAAAGGGAGACATGACTGATTAAGAGACAATGCAATATCTGGCACGGCGATAAGCTTGGAAAACACAAAGGAATAATGATTGTAAGAATGATAACTATCTCTATATATTTGTATAGATTTGGGGGGGGGGAGTTCCATAATGAACACGGGGTAGTGTTCCCTAAACCAGACGGGTGGTGTTTGGGACCGTGTGTGCCCAGACAATTACACTCACCCCTACTCTCTCTATCCCCCCCAAATGGGAACGGATACACAATTGGGAACACTTGTGCTCAGCTTTCTATGCTTGGACTGTCTAATTGAAATGCGTGCCGACTGGAGGATGAAATGTGAGACATGTGTGATTGGTGTTACCACACAGTGTGCACATGTGGTTCATATACTGTGTCTAGACAGAACAAGTGGGTTATACCCTGTGTGATGCTGGGGGAGGTGTGACATTCCGTTTATAGATTGGAGAGGGAATATCTACTCAGTTTAGAATTGTGGGCCACTGCCAAATAGTTTTAATTGTCAAGTGTCCCCTCAATTAGAAAACACCACCTTTATCCTCCCTAAATTGAAAGTTAGTCCTAGGTTTCAATGTCAGCTTCAATAAGACACATGGATAATAATATGTGAAAATCCTATTTTGTAAATTGAAGTAAAGTTGCAGGGTCATATGCCGCAAAAACAACACTCCCCGTTACGGCGTTACCTGGAAAACCTCACCATCCCTTCCCACTACATCCCTTCTTCAAACAATGATTGCATCCTACTGTGGGGCCTTTGTTCCAGAGCACGTGGTCGCTTCTTCCTGGCGGCTTCTCAAACCCCTCCTCACTCAAGACATGGAGTCCTTCAGCTCCTACTACGAGTCTACCTAGATCGGCGCCTCAGACTTCATCCACCCCTCTGCTCTTCAGTCACGACGAATCACATGATGCCTCCCTCATGACAGTTCAGAGGGGTCTGGGGTCGCAAGCCCAAGAAGCCAGGTGGTTTTGCTATTGTTTTTGATAAGGGCCCCTCGAAGCTTGCTCAAATTATGCACGATCATTTCAAAGAAAACAGAGCAGGAGTCTGGGGGAGTGGCCCCCAGAAGCCATTGTGACCGAGGACTAGCTTCTGACTGAGAAATTGAATTTTGATATTCCTGGAAAAATTTATTTCAAGTCGGAACATTATCCATTAGGGCGGTTCGAAAACTTTTTTCCGAATTAGAAGACAAAGCCTCAAAGTTGACCCGAGTGTGTTATTGAGCCCTTGGGCCAACTTTTAAGCTTTGTCCTAATTATTCGAGGAAAAATTACTTTTTGACCCGCCCTATTATCCCTCCTAACTTCATGAAAAGTTTGCTAAAACAGCTGACGACGATTATCACATGATTTTCGAAAGCTCCTGACTTACAGTTACAGTTATCGTACCACTTAACGTTTTAAAGTTACTCTCTAAGGTGCCTCAAACAATTCATAGGTCATCGCTATTGTCTGCATTTTACTTGACAGTTTTGACAAAATGATAAATAATTCTTTGTTCGACATGGAACAATGGTCACGTGTACAACAACAACAAAAAGAGGGCATCCCCTATAACGCAACACGTAATATTGGTCGATAGAAAGCATTGCTGAGATGGGCCTGGCAGTTCAAAGACATCCCCGTTAGCTAAGAATAAATTCCCGAATAACAGATAAACCACTGTGTAAGTAAAGGATCGTACTAGCTGATTCATGAGAAACAACCGAGCTACAATTCTTCTGGGGGTGCCACAACCACAACCCCAGCTTATTCAAACAGATTTATAATGCCCCTTACCCCCGAATTAGTACAACGCAGCATTTTCCAGCAATTCCCACGAATTGTTCATGCATGACACGTGAGGGACACATGGCATGCCACAGGAAGGACTTTAGGAACACAGTTCATATAACGGAGAGGGAGGAAGGTGCGAGGTCATGTTCATTGCGACTAGAATTCATTATCTATGCACGTATGTGAGACCCAAATGAACCATACTGGATCTAGGGGGAGGGAGTCCGAATGAATAAGGTGGGAGCAGGGGATATACAGCTCTCCTGCGAAATCACACGTGTAATTTATCTGCGGAAAGTGAGTGAGTGACGGAGACCTAGCTCATGGATAAAATACCCACGATTGAAGGTGTCAAAGTATCAAAGAGAGGTTATTTATAAGAGGACACGTTACGATGGTTTTAAAGGGCACTGTTACAAAACCATCTCCATTATAGAGCGCCGTTACAGACTCACAATTATAGTGAGAATAATATTTAATCCCTGCGCATTTTTCACCCCAGTCTAGAAAAAAGCTATGTCAAAATCTCGTAGTAAAGACACAGCGAGTCTCTTGCTGTGAGGAAGAGTAAGTAGCAGTAGGTATATAATGAGTAGGTGGAGTAGAATAAACTGTGTCTGGATTATAATAGAGACAAGGACAAGACGTGCAGAAACTCGCGCGCGCCTGTCAAACTGTCATTCTGTTCAGTCGGTGGAGAATTAGAGACGAAACTGCTGGAATCATGATGAGGATTGCGCACGCATGCCGCGCACGATGCTGACAAGAACCATGGGGAGAGAGGAGAGACTATCGCACATAATGCTGACAGGGGTTGACACATACTAGCGAGAAGACAGCACCTGTACATGTGCAAGCACACATTGTTAAACTTTGTAAACTGCAATCAAATTTAACGTGATTACCAAATTAAAGAATTATATACATTTAGATGGAGAATCTATTGCTATTGAGGAGAGCAGCAGCAGCAGCAGCTACAGGGATGATGCTGCCGTTACTATTGTTGTTGCTGCTGTTGGTGAAGGAGCAATGTCTTTATGTGATATCGGAACTTCCTGGTGATATCGGAACTTCCTGGTGCTAGCACTATAGATGCTCACTCATGAGTATTGGAATTAGAGATTGATCGCTTTCCGAAGAGAGTTCATCTTGCTTTGGAGTTCTAAATGGTTAGGAGTTGAGTCACTGGTCAATGCACTACTATAGTATGATCGCTGCTATGGACATTGGAATGGGACATAATGGTCGTACATGGGCAGAGAGGGGTACAAGATATGCATCATTGTCCGTATCCCTGGCACTAATACTTTCCCTCCTGCACACAGGGCCCTGGAACGCGCACATGACCGTTCTCCAGCTGATGCTGCGTTTCCAGGACACGGTCCGGCACTTAGCCGGAAGTTGAGTAACGCGTGAGCAAGCGCGTGACAAGTGTGTGTACTGTGTGTGTGTGTGTGTGTGTGTGTGNTGCGTGTGTGTGTGTGAGTCCTGGTTCACCACTCGAGCACACAGCTACAGCAGAGTTTTAGTGCAGCTGGGCAAATAGCAGTGCAGCCCGGGGGTGGGGTAAAATGGAGAGAGAGCGCGCGCGCAACACGTGCAACATGCCTAATGATGGGCAATTGTATCGACACATCCCCCATCTTGATATTTTTAATCTAATGATTTTAGCGCTTATTGTAGCCATCTAGATATGTTAATGTGCTGCACACGGTCGTCTGAATTAATTGGATAAATTGTTGACGGAACAGTCGGGGCACACAAAAATTTAGTCTAGTCGTTGTTGGTGAGTTAGGGTGAAATTGACGTGCGGAAACAAAGTAGTGGTGCCTGCAGGAGTGATAATATCGCCTCTTTGGGAATAGTTGATCGTGCTTGTCCTTCGCCATTCTAATTGTCTCCTAATAACGCTGAATATGTTCTAAATCTAGTGCAGAATGTGGATTTAATTTGATAACGAATTATAGTATTACCTGTTACCAGCACACAAACATACTTATACTTATAGTATCTATTTTGTGAGCCTCATCTAAGACCAAACGAATAGGTTTATGAAAGTTAATGAAAAGAAAAAATCGAAGCCAGGAATACTGATTCAAAAAACCTCACACAGACCATAACAATAGATATTCCAAAATTCAATCATGATATAAGATCACAAGTTCCAAGAACCTCACTGCTACAAAAAGGCGATATTGTCACATGTCATGGTCAGGAAAAAAGACGTGAACTCACCCCCCCCCCTGATGTAACGAATGATGTAACTATATTGTAGTTAGTCAATATATGCACTACACTCTGATGACAAGCTCCTGTTGTTGTTGTTGTTGTTATACGAGGGGAGTCTCTATATTTGGGTGGGTAGAAGAAAGGGCGCGCGCTGTGTCATTGGTCAGCACTGGGAGGTGTGTATTAATTACAATCGAGTGTTATAAACACAGGTGTGCGTCTGCATATCCCCACCCGCCATATAGCAACACACGCCCGCCGCGCGGGCATATGGCCTGCAAACCTGCTACATTACTGTCACAATCTGATACAAAATCCGGACCTGAGATCCAAACATGATTAAGATGACATATGCCGTGAACTGTCCAAACTTGATAAGCTGGTCCCGAGTTTAAAAAGTCGCTGTATCCCGCCCTGAACGCCCACCCTGATACATGCCACCCAGCACATGTTGGACACAGGGGGAAAGTGTGACACGGACAATAGCTGTTATTAGCCACGGATTACATAGTGACATATGATAACTGTGATATTGTGAATTGATGGACGATTTTTAGCAGGAAAAGCGAATAAAATTGCAAATTAACATGACGTACATTTGACAGAACGCCCATGGATGTCAAACTGCCATTTGCAAAGAAGACACTATCGACGATCAAATTGTTATCATTACATCTGACCGTCGAAAAACGGCACGGAAATATTTAATTGTAAATATTTTTTATGCCAATATATCGATACATATAGTGTACGGAGCAGGTCGCTCGAGCGCACGCTTTGACAAATCCCGAGATTGACACTAATAAGTGTCGACACAGCAAGTCGGTAAGAACACACGTTCAAAGATGCTACCCGGGTTTAAAATTTCTCCTATAATTGATACACCGTCACAAATCGTCGGTCAATCACATATATTCCGAAGTAACGACAGAAATGATACAACCCGAAATCTCAGCAAATATGCGATAATGACCACGAAATCTATGACTGACGTCACTATATAATTCCCGTCAACCCAGAGATCACAGCGGGTATGAGCTTGTGAAAATTCGGGGAAAACGAGAAAAAAAGCCGGACTAGGTCGACAAGTCGGATCCGCAATGATTTGACCGGGCACATACTTTAAAACAAGTGACAAGCGGGTTCCAATTTTAAACATCGCTTTATCCGACACATATATCACGGAACTAGTATATGATGGACGAAGTGCGGGAAACCTATGCTCCGACCATCAGTGCGGCACATCTTTGCGATGCTGAGAGAGCGACACGAGTATAGCGGCACGGATTCATACTTCATAGGACGTGCGCCGATAAGATAAAAACACTACCCCAAGGAAATGTTTTGAAATAGCTGATCCAATATAAATAGCACGAATATATAATAAGCGGGTTAGCATTAGAGACGTGCACCTGCTATAAGTAGCAGAGTGAGAGAGTACCGGATTAGCAATGGAGGAGGGGGTGTATGAAATAATTACAAGCTACTCCGCGGTATATATAGACTCGATACCACCCCGATACCATGTGGTGTACCACCCTGTTACCACGTGAGTCCCACAGGCAGATCAGCTTCCGCCGCACATAACAATACCATTATCTCACGATGTCTGTGATATATCGCGGATACACTGCCTGGTACGCGGAGATCCGCAATTAGTAACGGAGGAAGCGACGTTACGGAGCTGCATGTGCGAGATAAACGCACATGCTCAGAGGAGCTTTTTCAAAAACAGCGGGGGTGTTATAATCTGGAAATTGTATCAAATCATCATGAGGTGTGAATACTCATTGAGACTATACTTACTATTCACAATGACGCAATATATAGAGTGACAGCAGGCAAAGTTCGACAGCGGGACAGATGTGGTCATGGGGGAATCGAAGACAAAAGCCATATATAATAGGCATATGTATATATAGTACGCGGCACACTTCTCGTGTGTGTTTGTGTGTGTGTGTGTGTGTGTGCGATACGGGCTCCCTAGTCGAACTGCTGGAGAAGACGAAGGATACGCAGTGCTCTCTCTCTCTGTACCCTAGCCCAGCGCGCTATTACCTAACTCAAAGACAATATAATGTTTGGTTTAAGTTGCTACACTGTATCCGCTTGTTTGCCAGCAGCTCACCCCTCGCACTCACTCAGCCTGCCCTTGCTCTCTCTCTCTCCCACCACGCTCTCTCTCATTCTCTTACTTTCATGTAGCGTTGTGTGTTGCAGGAGTGACTTGCCGCGTGACTGACACAACTACCTCCGCTGTAGTGAAGCGCTGATCCGGACGGCCGCCACTCAATAACAAGCTAATTGCCCTACTTTGCCGCGCAACAACGTCCTTCTTAATTGGGTAATTGGCTAATTGACTTGGACCATTAATGGGTATAATGGGTTGAGAAAGAATCCAGGTAAATATGAGTTCACAGATCATCCCAAATATCCTTATCTGAAGTGGTCACAAGACGCGCGTCTGGCTATACGTCTGGGTAGCTAACCTTAGTCGGGAGTGCTCGCTCTCCTAGTGTGTGTGTGCGTGTGTTTGTGTGTAGTATGACCATCATGATCCTGATGATCATAGAGCACAGTAACTATTGGTTCAGAGCGTGTAGTGATAGTGGGAGTTATGAGTCCGTTATGTCTGGTGTGTGTGTGTGTGTGTGTGTGAGTGTGTGTGTGTGGGTAGACAGTATGCGCTACATTGCCCGCAACGTGAGGAGCAGGAGCCAGTGCGTCTGAGTGCAACGTGAGACGGGCTGTCTGCGAGACAAACAACTCCCCTCCCTCCCTCCTCCTCCCATGAATATGATAATATACAAGCAGTTGGGCAGCAGAGCAGCGCAGTATAACATTAGTGGTTCTCGCGGGTGAGTGGTCCGCGAGCGCGCGCCATGCCCTTATATTACCACTATTCTCACACAGTTATAACTAGTAGTAGTAGCTTGGTCATTAATCTCACAACTACAATTACCCGAGCTCCGCTAGGCGAGACAAAAACTAGTGTGCCACAGTGTAGCCATCATACAACAATACGATTGATTAACAGATCCCCATGAGCCGCTTTTCCGAGGTGCAGCAGCCTGCGGAATTGTAGCCATGCGCGCGGCGTGCATGGGTGTAAAACTATAACAGTGGTGGAGGAGCCAGTGGGATCACGTGTGAGTGCCAGGAGGTATGGGAGTCCCTTGCCCACACTCTCTGCATCACGATCACGTTGATATCAGGCCATTATTATAAAGGAGTAGTAGGACATGTTCATTAACCTCAAGCAGCCTGCAGCAGCTACGTTTAAATCGAGGGGGTTTAGAATAATAATCAGCTATAATAGAGAGAATCAGTACAATACAATGATTCTACTACTGCTAAATCCTATAACCAATGGTTATTAACCATCCATCATAGACACAACGATCGGTATTTGGTACTGCTTGATAGATGGGAAGATTAAGTAATGTAGGATAGTTTAGAATAGCAGTCTAAATCAATCTTAGTAAGCAATAGAGACATGTGTCAGAGATGCGATCATTTTCATTCCTAATCTATGGGTGTTAATAAAAAGTGAGGAGAATTATAGGTTTCATTGGTTACCGATAACCTCAATAAGATTTATCATTCCTCTAATTTAGCATAATACAGGAAACATCCCTTCCCACGAGTTCTCCTATCATGTCTCCAATGTGAGACACATGTCGACTATGGACACCATGCATCGTGCCTGTCAGCTATGTTGTTCACGAGCTCTATAGTCCACTAAACATGTGCCACGCCCATCGCAAAGATCAGACATCATAGTTTCATATCATATAGTTTCACTAGCCGCAACACACACAGCTCACGGGCGACCCTACTACGCATGATGGGATAAACCTGAAAGTTTGGAGTCGGTATATAGACGGCTAAAGCTGATCACATGTTTGCTCATGATATACCCGTAGTGTGGATGGCGATGCTCAGATCCATAATAACACCCTACTCACGGTAATTTGGAGTGGAATTAATTGCAAAACCAATACTGAAACACTTCCCGTTACAATGTACGTCTAGCCTCTAGTTGTTGTTTCACTTACTATTGAGATAAGCTTGGCCATGGGTTGAGATATAATTGCTCACTTACCCTGGAAGAGAGGAGGTAATGAGAATAATCCTCGAGACATTGCAGCAGCTAAACCAGCTATACCTCTATAATTGGGTGGACCTGTGTTCCGGAATTGGTAGTAGTTCTACTACTATCGTGGTATCAGTAATATAGACTGTAACATATAAAGACACGTATTATAGTTCGAGAGTGATCATAGGGCTGTGAGGAAATTCCAATCTGATTAATGAGGAAATCCTGACCATTACACAGCTATCCTCGGATAAAACGCTCGTGCAAGGAGAAGAATAGGGAGGAAAATGAAAAGGAATGAGTGGCGGACGTCATTCAAAATGTCTAAAAAGAAAAGTGGCCCCGCACATTTAGATAGCAAGATCTGGCAGCAGATCACTACCCCAGCCTGCCGTAGGATGAGGGAACAAAAACTCAGCTGCTTCAAGACCCTAATTATTACATGTATGCAAGTTAATGGGGAGGGGAAAATACAATGGTTTATGAGATTGTGACCTATGAAATTTATGTCAGAAATTTAACTGAATTACAGACTAACGATTGAAGAGATCTGTATTTTGCATTATCTGGAATGTTAATTAGACTAGCAGTGATTTCCCTGCTCTTTCGGACAAGCAAACTGCCCGGACAGACTCAGCGGCGCCCTCTCCCACCACAGTTAGATACTCCATTCTCCCCCCATTCCTATCTCAGTCCATAATAATACATACAGAGAGGTTGTAGCAATGTGCCAGAGTTGCTAAAACTAGCGCTCCCCTCCGTCATGTGACCACCTTCTACGAGCTGTTTTTGCCGAATGAGGGCCCCGCGCGCTGTCACGTGCTCCATAACGTGACACGTGCTGAGTTTCCGTTCCAGGCAGATAGTGGCACGGCGAGAGCTATACGACACATGTGTGTGTGTGCGATTGTAGTTGACGTACTTGCGGTCATGCTTATCAGTTGCTATTTAATTAAATGTTGTCATAGTATAATGTTACTGAAGTTGTATCCACCTGCAGCAGGGGGTTGTAAGGAGCCGCGCGCGCGGCATAGTCAAGTCCCACCCCAGGGGGAGCCTGGCACAAACTCCTACTCCGATCATAAATTCCTGTCAATATTTACATGTCAAACCAGCATCCACTTATCCACTTATATTTTGATTATCGGTTTTGATCGGATCACGTGACAGGTTAATCCGATTTGAATTACCCGGGTCTCGTAAGCGTGAGAGTAAAGTACTTGCACTGGCCGGGGAGAGTCAAGCTGTCGATCACAAATCCTGAGCGACGGGGTCCGTGCCATTCGGTGACAGTAACATTTCAGTTACCAAGTCTATCGCACGCACTCTCAATCCTTACCCTTCAATGTAATATACTGAACTGTTTAATTATATTTAATTTTGAAAGTCTTGTCACCGCATTATAATTGTGCGACGCAACATAACACACATATCAACTATGAGTGTAATGCATGTTGGTGTAAGAGATAAGGGGTGGGAGGGATGGGTCCCACAGAATCTAGTATTTGACACCACTTGTGACAGGCACGAACCAGCGCCATCCTGTGCAGCTGCTTGTGGAATTTAATAACATCCCGGGAGCTATTTAATCAATTAGATCTAAAGTGTAAACATGTCAATCATTATTTGAGACATGATATCAGACAACCCAATTCATGAACAGTCAGAAGTAGGTACTTAGGCGAAATTATGGATTGCGCTTTGATGGCCGCGGGTTCTAGCCGCTGCCGCCGATTATGGAGCAAAAATTATAAGATAAACAATACGAATATCGATAGGCATGATAAGCAGGCACAACTATCAGTACAAACTGTGGAAAGGTTGGCGAGCGATTAACATTACATAAACAGGCAGTATGTCGGTAACGCGCAGTATAAAACTGATTGAAAAGAGCACGGTGGAATAGGTTAGAAATGTCGTGAGTCTGGTAAACAGCAGGACCTGCAGTAGGGAGTAGTATATGATGTGTGTGTGTCTTGCTTATCAATGGTTCAAACCACCAAGCCTCTCTCTCTCGCTATCACTCGCGTGGTGTAATTAAATAAGCCGTTAATTGGAGCACTTATCGTGCAAAACACGAGAGTCACGTGATAAAGCACTATAAGCACGTGACACCAGCACCTTGCCCACCAAGCAGTTATAGTTCTGTGTGTGTGGGGGGAGAACAACAAAACACCCAGCAAACACAATGTGTGTGTTCTGACAGCGGCCATTGTCCTGATAATTCAACGGTAATAAGAATAACGATATGATAGTGTGATCAATTAACGTCACACATATCATATCATGGACACGTTAACATGTATCCATCCGTTGAAGATATTTGCGGATTTCCTGATTGGCATTTTTACAAGGACACGTCTTATTGTAGCTTTTCGACCATTGTTCTGCATTTAACAGAGCAAGGAATCATGAACCATGATGGAACTGTAACCAAAAGTTAAATTGGTGACTGAAGAAGAATTATTCACTTACGTTAGTGTCAAAGATCTCTATACGTTAAGTGACAAAGTTGAAGCAACTGGTAGTCGTTGACTGTTGAGTGTTGAGGGAAAAGCTGAATAGTTAGCAAGACAATAGAAATTGTGAAAGCTCCTGAACTACTTCTTTGTTTACTGCTCATAAAACGAGACAGAAATTAAAGTTTTTGATGACAAAAATGACAAAAACCTCTCTGTAAATGTGAAGCAACGTAAATGAATTGAAATGACAATGACTGTTCACTATCATGGTAAACGATATATAGGTAGTCAAACTTCGGTCACAAATGAACTCTCAACAATTTAATGATTGTCATTAACGGTTTCGTTGAACGAAAAAAACTTAACGGTCAATGCCCTTGCAATTTATGATGGACCATCATACTACCTCTCTACACAAGATTTTTATTCATGAACATCAAATAGAGAACGTTATTATTTTTCCTCTGAAAGAGAGTGAATTGTTAATGGTCAATTGTAAATTCACTTATTTTCCAAGTCCAGAGTACAAATCGGTTGTTTAATAATGATGTTGTTATCCATTATCAATATATATATATGCCGGATTCAATGTGCTCACGACTGCGTAACGGAATGTTAATTGTGGTAATGGATAGATTGAAAAAGCGCGCAAAAAACGAGAACAAATTTTAGTATCGAGTGGTTAATAGTGAAAAAAAGAAATAAAAAACTGATACTTATGGTTCACACATTTGATGAGGCAAAAACATCTCAATCAAAAGATGTTGAAATATGCTCAAAACGAAACGTCATTTCTGAGAACCAACTATTCAGATTCAGAAGGGTGGCATGACCTTACCGTCATTTTCATGCAGTTACAGCCGTTTCACAATTATTTGTTTATCAAACGGGTGTGGCCTCTCGTGAAGTTCTCATAATTGGTCTTCAGTTCAGTAAAACTTTATCAAACTTGGAAAGTTTTCCAATATTCCAATCAGAAGCTGGCTTGGTGGTTGAGTAGTGAACCAGTTAGATAAATAAACAAGATGCATGTATCATGGTAGTAGGCATTGTTTCGCTGTTTGTTTATCCACCCTGCTTACCTATTTAGATGGTGTACCTGTCAATTTGTCAGCATGTCCGAAGTGGTATTGTCTATTGTCCAGCATTTGTCTTTGTTCGTTATCTGAGCATGTGGTGTAAAGTATGTTTGTGTATGACGTGTTTGTGTATGTGGTGTTTGTGTATGTGGTGTTTGTTTAATCCAACAGACAAACAGGTCATGAACCTTATCACGATGTTACTCATCACGATCATACAGCATGGGTACTCGAAAACTGCATGGACCAATTACGATAAATTAGTTAATGTTGTTATTAGGCAGAAGGGAGGGAAATACATGGACAAAATGATGCCCACTGATAAATCACCTGACCTCATGGCTGCGTGGCCAACTCAACCGTAACTAACAATCTATACCATACTCAAATGAGCAATGTTCATTCCTATAATAACGTCATATCTAGGATCGTTACTTTCTTACTACAGTCGAAACTAGGGCTGAGTTATTAACATAACAATTTGTCATTGACAAAACTACTGTATTGCATTGTAACTAGTGACCAGTACTTGGTCAAATCTCCTCACAAAACATCGCACATCCCAGTCAACCCTGTTTCGTGGGGTAGTTGTAGAGGAGATATTACAGAAGATAACATTAGTCGGCTCCATGTGGCTGGGTGATGAACTGGGAGTAAATCAAATAATCATCCAATTTAAATCTTAATATATAATTTGTATGATATGTCGAATTGATGGATTATATAATTCTGGAGGCAGAATGGGTATGCAATGAACTATAGTCAAGTCGTGAGCCCATTGTATCCCCGTCCTAATACAATGGCCAATTGTATCCACTTCCGGTGGCTGAGAGAGCACGATGCGATGACCATTTGTCGACCGCCCGACATTCACATGGCCAGCGGTTGCAAAGGGTTGCCAGGCCTCGGTCACTGACCAAATCTTACAATGTGCAGGCCTTTCAACAACGAGGCGGTAGATGCTATCAATTAACCAATCAACTGCCGTCCCAAAACTAATGGGGATTTAATAACATGTCGTGATTAATAAAGAGCAAATTAATAAACCAAATTATGCTAACCAATATGCACTACAACATGCTGAAAACAGAACAGAGTCCAAAAAACATCAGAACCATGATAACCTCATCCTACTCTCTCCGTTCTGCCACAGGTAGACAGCGGGTCACGTGACATGATTGAAACAGGTGATCGTAGAAACACGAAGAAGGATGAGGGTTCCTAGGTTACTCGTCACGAAGTTCACAGCTGTATGTCGTCACATACTCTTACTAAACGGTGTTTAACCCGCGGGGCTCTACTAAACGCGGAACAAATGGTAGACGAAACGGCACAGTTTCCCCCATCACACAAGTGTTGTTCCACGTGGATACTATGGGGGGGGGGAGATACTCTTGAACTTGCGTATATGTGGTGGAGGGAGGAGGAGGGGAAACACGTTCAATAATGACATGTGTAGGGGGGAGAGAAGCGGGGTCAAAACGTCACCGTTCAATTACCACGAGCCTCAGGGACGAAACACATCAGGATACACTAGAGGGGGGAAGTGGCAGAGTAGCAATACTACTTCGTGTATGTTGGGCGCATACATATCATAGTAACAAAATGAAGCGGAGAAATAACCAAATACAATAATCTCTCGCCCACGCCGCAGTATCATAGAGGAGATCATCATTGTCAGAGAGGACAGGAGAGGGGAGGGGTCTTACTCTCACACACGTGTGTGTGTGTGTGTCGGTCATTGGTGACATATGAAACTGGAGGAATTGTGAAAAATCACAATTACAGTGTGTGTGTGTGTTTCTGTGTGTGTGTCTGTGTCTGTGTGTGTGTGAGAGAGAGAGTGTGTGTGTATGCGTTTGTGTGGAGGGGGATCATGAGAGTGAGCAAGTGAAGGAACATAATGAAAAGGAATGAATATTTGGGTCATGTTCCTGCTACCAATGTTCAGGATGAAAAGCTCCACTTTGGAAGATGAAATTCCCTACTCCATATCTCCTCTGCAAAGGATTGAAATACACGGTGATTTATATGATTCAATGTGGTGCCATGTTAACGAGTCATTGCTCTGAGCAATCGAGTGATGGTGAATAGTTATCAATGTAGTGAAACAAGTGGTTTTAGTAAACTTGAATTAGTGAAAAACACATTAAGCGTCCTAATAATCCAACTAAAAACTTCCTAATAACCTGCTATCTAACAATTTCAATGAGTGGTGAATAGTATCAAGAGTCAAGACCAGAAAAGGAGCACTAGAGACACGAAGGAAAAATTGGTAGCAAAACTTATGATGCGGTCCCTAAACAAGATTGAGACTAAAATTCTATTTAAAACGTGCAAAAGATCATGGATTCAGAGGTAGAATAATGTCTTATTTCACGAAAATAATGCAAATAAGAGAGGGTCAGGCAAATAACAAGATTTGCAACAAAGATATATTGTAACAGTGGTGTAGAAGAAGGAAGAAATAATGCGAGTGAAATTGAGCACTGTTTGAAGACAGGCACAAACCCGAATACGACATAAGTACCCTGTCTACAACATGACCCTCTGACTATATTATGACATTGTTGAAGAAGCGAAAACAGAATGAAAACGACAGTTCAACTGGAGCAATGTGTCCACCCGGCGCTGAAACATAGATTGAGCAGCACAGCTCGTCAGGAAGAGAAAAAACACAGCGTGACGGCGAGGACACGTGAGACGTGCTACGGGGGCACGTGACTGTCTACCTCACGATCACGTGACACGTGCTGCGCGTCTCGTGACCTGTTTCATCCGGCATGCGTGTCCCACACACACACACATTTGTTTGCTGTGAGGTTAACCGACTGTGAAGAACGATGCTCACTCTCTCTCCAGCTCAATCTTCATCTATATACTCATTTCCTTCGAATTCTACTATATCAACAGCATCGTACCTAAACACGATCATCTATATAGTTTCCCATAGCTGACTGCCATTTTATACTTACTACTACTCAATTTGAACCGAACGATAATATTGACATCATCATACATGCACAGAGGTCCTGACTAAACTTCCTAATAAACAGAATTCCAGTAGCTGATATGATTATCAATTTTACTCATTATTAATGTTAATAGTGTCCAACATTTTACTTACCAAGTAGTAGCATCATTAACCAAATTTCATAATCGATAGGATGGAAATCTCAAACCGCTTGGTTATTCGTTCTATTGTTGATTTTATCGTTTCAACTTTCATTTCAAGGCAGACATATAAGTGGCATAGTTAAATATGTCTCAATTGGTTATTTGAAGGGGGTAAGGATCAGTGTAAACTAAGTCAGCTGCACGGAAGAGAAAATAAATGATTCCAAAGGAGGAAGCAAACTTGTTTACTCCGAACTATATCGTATTGGGGACATTGTGAACCGACTACTGTGAACCATGAGTGAAGCAGAATATGCTGACCAGAGTCCGCGCGGGGAGGAGATGTTGAAAGTGTCGGGAAATCCTGCAATTGGGGCATGACGGGTCTGACGAAATACTGGGGGTAGAGAGGAGTACGACATTGAGGATGACTACATGATATAAAGACTCATGACTGGGTGCGCGCGCATTTGCCGTGCTGCCGTATATATAACAAGTGCGTCACGTGGCAAGGTGCCCGTATCACGTGACACGCTACACTCAGGTGGAGTTATCAGATGTGCGTGTCAGATGCCTACACGTCCAGATCCTAGACGTAGCGGCATCGTGCTCATCACCATATCGGTATATCGGTACTCAAACGCACAGACTTGATATATTCATATAAACAGGGGGAGGCAGACAACACGGCCAACATGGGCCAATAACCTGTAAACAGTCTATAACACACCTATCATTCATGGGTATAGGACACAGTATACTCACTTTTATCTGTGAACAGCGCGCAACGGCATAAGCAACATCGTTTAGGAATGGAGTTTCCTACTGTATTGTAGAAGGGTTTTAAAGAATTGGGATCTATTGCATCAAGATTCTAGATGGACGGATAAAAGTGAGGTGGGTTTAGGTGGAAAGACATACATACGCGTGTTACGTATATTTATTGTAACGAGACGCAGCCTGTTTCAAAATGTCGCAGGTGTTCAAGGGGAGGGAGATGAAAAGTAGGAAAGAGAGAAATATCGGTAACAGAGAGAGAAGGAAATACTGATCTAGGAAACTAGTTACATGTTACATGTTTTACAGTGCGCTAAGTCGCACTGGCTAGAATCATATAATTCACAGTGATCATTGGTCTCCCTATTATTCATCACAAAATATAGCCGGCCTAAGATCTGGCATATTATAGGGGAATTCACGCCAATATGTCGCAGAGAATGGGTTAAAGTGAGTGAGATAGGACGCATATTGCATATGTTTCGAGCCACGTTTTAGCCGGATTTCTGGTATATAGCTCGTGAAGTAGTACCTGTGTCTGCATGGGAGGTTTGATGTCCTGACTGTGCGACAAGGGTCCATGTGACAAGGGTCCATGTGACCAGGATCCATGTGACCAGGGACCATGTGACTGGATGTGAGAAACCGATGTCCGGTGTCTTCACCTGAGAGGGGAGGAAATGATGGATCCCGTGATAAACCACATTCACAATGTTGACAATATATTTTGTAGTGAAATTGCTCTCGGCAAGATGGCCGGCTCCCCCAATTCCTGATTCCCTTCCTCTTGTAACGCCAGGGTGAAATTGGCAGCTTTCAATCTGGCTGAACCATGATTTCAGCCAGTGTGGTTGATTAAACTAGATCATCAGGTTGATCATTATCAAGCACAATGGAGTTTAATTAACATGCAAGATACACGGTCACCAAACAGGTGTGGACTGTATGCAGTGTTATATTAGCTCAACCTTGCACTCTAATTTGATAACGATATAACACTTTGTATAATGAGCAAATATATTTGGTAGAGTTGCTTATCACTGATGTCGTTATCCCGTATTGACATGCTTCATTATCCTTCATCATCAGATATCCAGGATAAAGCCGGACTGACCCTTACTCCGATCCAACACTCCCATACACACACTCCCGCACACACACACACACACACACACA
>CAMPET010000002.1:630363-644464 GCA_946803715.1 Beroe ovata | reverse complement strand
CACACACACACACACACACACGAAAACAGTTTTATCATAACCATCTCCCAAGAAGCAGCTGATGGTTTCACTAAACATATCTCCCTTTGATACTACAATACTTCATAGGGGAAGGGGGAAGTAGCAGAGCATTGTAGCGGGTCGCAGGGTATAAAGTGCATTGTGATACAGTGTTTTGCTTGCCAATGACCAGCTATAGCAAGACATACGTCCACATTTACCCCAGATCATAGCGCGCACTAACTACACGCACAATATTGGTGTTTTACGGGGGTTTTCTACTGAATGTGCATGTAGAACATCTGCACATGTGCTGACTATAATAGAAGAGGAATGTTACCAGAAATGTTTCCCAAAGTTGAAACAAGTTGCTGGAAATCCTTGGTTACGATCGCTAGCCTAGTTCATGCAGCAGTAGCAATGTTGGGACCTACAAAAAATCAGACTTCTCCAGCATTGTGTATTCTATCTATCATCTTATAAGCACTGCTCATTAAACAATATGAGAGAGATAGGTAGATAGAATGGGGGCAATAATTTTGACAGTGTCATTATCGGACATTTCATAGCCCGCTTATAATAACTTATTATAAGCGGGCTATGAAATGTCCGATGATGACAGTGTCAAAATAATTGCCCCCATTCTATCTATCTCTGTCATTCTGTTTAAACAAGATAGTTGATGTTGGATATAGTGTCCCATTGTACGCAACTGGCAAGAGTTGCACTGGGAACGTGTCCCATTGGCAGCATGAGAACTGCTCATATTACAATGACTCCTCACTCAAATGACAGCTCCATTATGAATTGTTCTCAGTCACTGTACTTGTCACTCAGTCAGGTTCTGAACAGGGAGTGGTGGTCACTGAAGTAGATTGACAAGTAAGTCTCAATATTAGGTGAATATCACTTTTTACGACTTACAGTGTCGGTCAAACTAACTTTTCCTATCTAACCCAACTCATTTTGTCATGCCGACGTCAGTATTCACTCGAATTCATTTTCACCCCCATTGATATTGCAAATTTAATGGATAATATTCATTATATTCATTCATCCATTCATCCATTCATTGGATATAATTATTCGAGGCGACCAAATTCACCATTCAATTGTCCCACCATGGCCTGTATTTGTCTCATATTGCTGTGATATCCATACTCTGTAAATATCATTTCACGTACACTGACTCACATACGAGTGTGAGTGAACCGGACAATCTAGCGATATTTCGTAATGAAAATCATCGGGCTTCTCTCGACTTGCACGGAAGAAAATCAATTCTATCACGAATATCCGCCACACAGAAACCCACTGAGGAACTGAGTGGGGAGAGGGAGTGGAACCGGAAGGAAGTGTGGGAAGGGGGAGGGCAGTTTCCCGATCCCTAGCTATGGTGTCATTACTCTGTTACTACAGGAAATAGGATACTACAGGATATAGGATACTGGTGATCGCTACTGATCCGACATGACGAATCAGAGAAAATGATGTAATACTAGAGAAGGTCAATAATAGTGATAGGTCACAAAAATCGGGAAATGGGAATCGATTAATAGGTCAAAATTACCTCGAAGGAGACCGCATAGCCGTTCATGATATTAGGTTGTCATTGTAGTATCCCTGCTTCTGACCAATCGACACACACGATAGCGTTCTGAAATATTAACAACAATTTATGTCATTGATGATAATCAGAGGTCATTCATTCCTCGATGAGAGTAAATCTATTTAATCTGGTTCTACATAATACATTCAATCTCATACTTAATTAATTCTGGCTTCCATCAGACATCACTGCGATCGTACCTTTCTCTCAGAAGGGAGTATCTCAATAACAGAACTATAATAGCACATCGCAAAGTATTCCACCATCGTACAGGTCATTATCCTGAGCTCCAAGCAGGAGGAAAATGGGAGTGCTGGAGCTGTGAAGATTTGTTCTGATCCGCGCCCATATCATAGCTATAATATGAAACAGCTAAACGAGATGTTTAGTTAGAATGTTTATTGTTATAGTACCTCTCTACAAGATAAACTATAGAGATGCCTACCACTGCCTCTGAGGCTGATGAACTGTTTCTACAGTTATATAGGAGGGGTTAACTTTCGGTAATTGACAATGACACGATTTGAATGGCTAATATTGCCATGTGATTAGCTACGGCGAGCATGCAGGTCACACACACACAAACACACAGCGACTTCTGTATTTCATAGCAGAAATACTAGAGTAATGTTTCAAGGAAAGTGAAACTTTACTCTCACGATGCCCATATCATTGTGCTGCTACTGCTGCAGAACAAGGAGCACAATGATTTGATCCTCGGCTCGGTAATTATAATTAGTGGAATTCCAAGCACAGTCCACGCTACAGGTGCTTAGCTGCAACAACAACAAGCATGCCGGATATTTGTGGTGGTTGCTTCATCGACTATGTTTGGCAACCCCCGTCAGTACCAGGTACAAGGGGGGGGTCAGTGGGGGGCTGGAGAGGGGGGAATAATAGAGTGTCTGATAAAACAAGTGTCTAATTTGGATTGGGCTACGGAATACCGCACTTCTAGACTTTTAGAGTACATGTAGTATGATATAAATTTAGACACCATGTCACTATCACACAGCCCCGGATCAGTTATCACAGTCCAAAGGTTAGAATAGAGTATAAGCAACTCTATTCGCTCATATTGGTTCATTGAGTATGAGCCTAGGTTCATAACGTAACACCTGGCAAAGAATTAGGGACTGAAGATACGGTCGGTCATACTGTTTGAACTCAATGTTTCCGACGTTATCAGCAATGTATCTGTCATCAAGATTGTTGCTCAGACAGAACGCTTCTCCCAAAACACGCCGCACTGCTCAGCTATTCACTGTTCAGTTCCACAATATGTCGATCATTCACGTGTAGACTCATGCAATGAACTCATAGACCCACGTTCTCTAGGCTCATGACTTGGTACATGAGAATTCAGCTTGATTATCAAACAAACAAAATATTACAGCATCATCATTCAAAGATAGCGCGCTATAGATTGGGGATCTTTCCTCCACTAAAAATTCCTCCACTACCATTTGTCCGGAATTTTTTCCATTAATGCCGAACAAGACCATTTCTGACGTTACTAGGAAAACAGTGAAATGACTTGGTCCTAAAACATCCTATTCTACATGATTTGCTTATGATGTATTTGAAAAACACCTGAACGAGTTATTTTTAGTTCCATAAAATTAAGCCCCATTCTCTAAAACGCACCGCCTATTCAGCCTTACCTTATTTCTACAAAATCGCATAATAGAATGCTGTGATAGGCATTTACTCACGACAAATGCGTCGCGCGCTACAAGTACTACCTCAAAATATGTGACCGGTTGAAAAATTGGCAGTAGAGAAATACGTGGCCATCACTTGACCACGATACAAAGCTCGTCTCGTGTGACCCCAGTTGTGTCAGCACAACGAAACATTGTCAAAAAATGACAGAGGGAGAGCAGACAACGTCTTGCAAAATGCAAATTCACTATCAGTGATGGCATTCCGACATTCCATCGTCGATGCAATGCTTGATGACAGGTTGGTGTCAAGGACACGTTCGATAACGTTCGATAAAATAAATTCTCAAAAGCCCTATAAAACAAACATAATAACATTGCCTGAAACAAGCGATCGGTCATGGCAGTGTTTTCTGTCTCTGTTTTCAGTTTCACTCCCTGGAAGGATCAGAAGGGTTTTAAAAGGGGAACTTCATGATTTACTGTCACAATGGTTATATCCTTCATCAAAAACAAAATTAATTTCAAGCAAATTTTAATGCATCCAAGAAGCAAAGGTCATATGTCATCATTCACCGATTCCATCGCAATTAATTGATTGATTGAAGGTAAATGATATAATACATAAGATGTACATAATATAACCATTAACCAGATTACATTTTATTCTGTTCCAGGAAATTAAATCATAAAAACCTCACATTCACAAATACTGATACAAATAACACGCACAATCATGAGTTTTGCTGCTCCCACATATCAGCATAGAGCGACCCCCGTTTACCCAACAACTCCTCGTGGGTCCCCCGCTCGGAAATTGTCCCGTTTGACAACACCAGGATCTCGTCAGCATCCTTGATCGTGCTCAGTCGGTGAGCTATGAAAATGCTAGTTTTCCCAGCCGACAACGTGTGGAGCGACTCCAGGATGTTATGTTCTGTCAAACTGTCGAGTGAAGATGTTGCCTCGTCGTACAACAGAATGGGGGCATCCTTGAGGACAGCTCTAGCCAGGGCTATCCTCTGTTTCTCCCCGCCTGACAACATCTGCCCCCTCTCCCCCACCAGAGTGTTGTACCCCTTGGGAAAGTGGCTGATCGCAGTGTGGATATCTGCGAGTCGGGCTGCCCGCTCGATGTCAGACTGAGTGGCACCAGTGTTACCGTACTGAATGTTGTATGCGATGTCCTCATTGAACAGCACTGTGTCCTGGGGCACAACCCCCACATGCCGCCTGTAACTGTCCAGTTTGAGATCAGTGAGGGGTACACCCCCTACTGTAACCTGCCCCGAACTTGGATCAAAGAACCGGTACAAGAGTCGTATTATTGTGGATTTCCCGGATCCTGAACCCCCAACAATTGCCACCGTTTTACCACAAGGAACTGTGAAACTCAAGTTCTTCAGTATATCCTGCTCAGCATTGTACCCGAACGTTACATTCCTGAACTCAATGTCACCACGCTGACACGCAGACGAGGCATCAGCAGCCCCAGGCGAATCCTCTATCCCGGCATTCTTACAGAGCAGGTCATTCAGCATCCTCATATCGGTATATGACTGCTGTATGTCCCGGTAAATGGTACCCAGGAAGTTGAGCGGCTGTGAGACCTGTATGAGTAGGAGGTTTATCATGACTAGGTCCCCCACAGACATGTTCCCCGACATTATCTGATGTGTTGCCAGGAACATACTGGCTGTAAGTCCAGCTGTTATTATGATCTGTTGTCCACTGTTCAGGAGCGACAGGGACGATTGAGTCTTGAGGGCACCTTGCTCGTATGAAGTGAGCAGTTTCATGTAGTTAGCTCCCTCAAACTGCTCGTTATTGAAGTATTTCACTGTCTCGTAGTTGAGAAGAGTATCTACTGCTTTAGCTCCAATCTCATTGTCTGCCCTGTTCATTTGCTTCCTGAACTTGGTTCTCCAGTTAGTGATACCGTACGTGAACGCTATGTACGCTGATGTGGTCGCTAGACAGATACCTGTGTACTGCAATCCACAACTGTACCACAAAACACCAAACACCATGGCCAGCTCCATGATTGTAGGAATAACGTTAACTACAAGGGCCCGGAGTATACCATCTGCGCCCCTGGTTCCCCTGTCAATAACCCGGGACAGCTGCCCTGTTTTCCGGCCCTGGTGGAAGGACAGGTCTAGGTTGAGCAGGTGAGTATATGTCCGTTGTGACACCGCCTTGATGTTACTTTGCGCCACCACTGAGAACACAGTGTTCTTGTACTCGTGTAGGCTGGGCGCCAATGCTCTTAGAGCACCGTACACTGCCACCCATGTCACCACGCCCATACCTGCCAGCAGGACAAGCTGTGGCGCGTGGTCCACATCAAGCGGAACATTGAAATAGTCGATAATATCCCTCAGTACTAGGGGAACGAGAGTGTTAGCAACCTTTGAGCAGACGATCAGCCCGCCCACTGTCACCACTTTTCTTCGTATGTGGGGTCTGTCGGGTGGCCAGAATGACTTCTTCAGCTGTTCATAAGATGTAAGACTCCCTGTTTGAGGGCTGTTTAGAGGAGGCGAAGTGAAGGATATGTATCTTGGACAGGTCACGTGATTGGCATATCTCACACAATAACGGGGTAGTCTGAGCATAGAACTATGATACTTGAGCCTATATGAGGGAAGGGATAAACGTTAGTGGGGATATCCGATAGTCAGATTACATTCGCTATTTATTCAGTTATGTGTGAGGATTTTCAATTGATTGATAGACAAAAGTGAAACGCGGGCTTTTATAACTGGCAAAGATTCAATGTTTTTGTTTATTAGAGTAATCAATATCAAATTGTAATACCTCAAATAAATAGAATATAATTCACAATCAAATTTAAAAACCGTTTATACATTGTATCATGTTATGTTGATACCATAGGTACATGTACCTGGTGATAGTATGACAAATCGTGTACGAATACAGTCAATTATCTTGTATCAAGATACATTCTACGACATACAAAATATAACCCAACAATGAAGTATTAACAAATTCAAATTGCTTTGGAGGATCAAATGGGATGGACTGTTCGTGTATTTTGATGAAGCATTTGAAAGTTTTTGGCAATAAACAAAACATAAATTTGATGATATTGTAGAACATAACACTCTCGGGAAGTGATCCTTGGGCAATCCATCCATTTGACCACCACTCTTTATGTTGAGATTGCATACAATCTCTGTATAACATCCAGACACAACGATTTGTAAAATCTAACGTCTGGCTTCATGTACGTTTCTCATGAAATACATATTTGCTTTCGAAATTTTATATATACCTGATAACAAGCATTTTATTTAGTTACTTACCAAAAAAGAACACTAACGACATCATCTTAAATGATATTTTAATAACGTTTGAACTTTTTTTGTCCATTTAACAGTTTTGTGGTATTTTTTTGGAAATCTTCATAGAACGCCAGCTATAATGAATTTTTCAACATACGTACAGCAAAGGAAAACGCTTATTTTAATTTCGGTCTTTTTTTAATCGTTGTGTAAACCTATTAAAACATTAATCATAAATTGGAAACGTCATCATCAGCGTCCACTGCAAAACTTGCAATTCTTGATAAGAGACAGTTTGGAAAATTCATCATGTTTAATAAATGCAAAATATGTGATCCCTATAGATATTATCTAAATAACCTTATTACGTACTTATCTGAATAATTTATACCGCTTCGTCTGAAAATTCAAGTGAGCAATCAAAAGATAGATAATAATATTTCAATATACTGGAAATTTGTAGCTCATTTTAAAATCCATTCATTATGAATCACAAGATTAAAAATGAAGATTCGCAGCAATTTCATAATGTGGAAAGGTCACACAACGATGTAAGTAATATAAAATCTGTAGAAAGCAGGAAGCAGCTTTAGCGAGAAACATCAAACTGTGGCACGAATTCCTGTGCGTTGGGGTTCAGGCTACTTGAGTTCTGAAACAAAGGAATGAATTTGACAAAACGTTGCAAAATTGAAAATGATACAAAGAATGAAATATATGAATGCCTTCTATTAACTCCTGTCTTTAATTAACTCCAGTGACTTGGTGAATCATTCAAAATGATGATAAACTTGCAAAATGTGGTCTTCAAAATCACATAATATTCAACTATTCTATGGTACTTACCAGGATATCCAAGTACTGTCCATTTGTCGCAGTAGTGTTATCATTAAGGTTAGAGGTAGTATCTGGAGTTAAAATAATCTCATTCAGGTTTGCTGCAAGCTCAGCCTCCATAAGCTCATCATCAATGGCTTTTGCAACTTTGCTCAACTGAAATACCGAGAAATCTTGTTATAAGCCTGTATTAGTGTATTATTAGCCAAATCCTCAATGATAGAAAGGAAAGTCGAGATTAACTTGTGTATGTTGTATTCCCTTGGCTGTTGTACACTGTACAGTTTGGTGCAAAATGTATGAATATGCTTGTGTGTGTGTGTGTGTGTGTGTGTGTGTGCACAACCTACGTGACAATCATGCAGTAAAAGGAAATAAGTAGAAATAATCCGGATATAAAATGAGTATTGACTATTGAGGATATGATTTTTGGCCAATATTCATCACTCAGAGTATTTATCACTCAGATTGTATGCTACCTCCTCAATATCAAGAGAATTCATGAACTCCTCCTCGAAGTTCTCTTGTTCATTCATCCATTCATATTCTTTGAACCAATCCTCATCTTGGTAGAGACTGTTCACAGGGGAATCAGGACGCATTACCATGGTTGTGTTGCAAGCAATAGATATTAGCTAAAATGGTGTAAAAGTAAATTAAGACACCAAAATAGGTATAGAGCTAATGTACCTATGGTACTGCCCTTGTACTTATATATGGGGAAAAGTATAATAAGGCTAATAAGTTACAAGGCAGTGTGACATGTTGATAAGCTGTTCTCATACTGCACAAGTATAGTGGAATAAAAATACTATTCTATTGTTAAGATAGGAGAACTGTCTTTTACAGACACAAGAAACTCAATGTCACCTGTGCTGATATTTTCCAGTGTTCTAACAACTGACTTAAGAAATCCTCTCTCTGTATGAGTGTGTTCACTAAGTATTACATTCCGTCCTTCGGATGTTGCTGCCAGTACTTCATGGTGAGACATCTCACCAGTGATGTACACATCAGCCCTTACTCCATTCAGTAAAGAACCACCTGAACCAGCACATATTGCAAGAGTAGTATGAAGATCAGATTTGTGGTATTGGTCTTTGAATCCAATCCTCAAATATTTAACACCTAAATGACTTTTCATAATTTCACATATCTCTTCTAGACAAAGTGGTGTTGTGAGTGCCAATATTCTACCCATTCCAAAGCTAGAATTCACTGAGTTTGGCACGATTGGTTTGCTTGTTCTCACATCAAAGCAGGCACCAAGCCAATCATTCACACCATCTTTTACACTATCCCAGCATGTATGGGGAGAATAAACTGTTATACCATTAGCAATGCAACTCATTACTATCCTATGCTTTGAATTAGTTTGGAGAAGAGATTTAAAGCCCTTGAAAATAGGAGGATGATAACTTATGATGAAAGTGGAACCAGTTGTTGTAGCTTCTTTGACTACATCTTCTGTGAGATCAATTGTGAGGAGCACCTTCTTTACTTCTTTTTCATGTGAAGAGCATGGATCAATAAGAAGGCCAACATTGTCCCAACTTTCAGCAAGACTGAGGGGAGCAAAATTATCCAACATTTTGATAACATCTTTAATTTTCATTTGTAGGCTGCTCTGCTGCTCAGTAACTGTCAATATAAGCATATAAAAATTTTAGCTCACTTTGCTCACTTTTATACATGCATAAAAACATGCTTCAGATGATTGAACACTGTAGACAGTGAGACAAAGTGAATTGAAGCAAACCCACACACTTTTTCACCACAAATCTACTGATAGCTTCAAAACATTATAGTCTCTTCTTCAGGATCTCCACAAAGTGTGGCCCTCACTTCTCAAATTTGATAGTAATATATAGTGTCAATATGTTTATTGCAAAACTTATGTTGTGAAAGTGGTTATGTAATTTAATGATTTTATTTTATTAATTTATTTATCACCCCAAAAACATATAAACATTTTGATTCAAGATTAATTGTGAAAAGAAATATCAGCAACATATCTTTGCTGCATTAAGACTAAACCTTTTTTTCTCTTCCGTTTGAAATTAGGTGGCTTGGCTAGAATCCAGACATGTGTCATGATCATGTTGTGAATCAAACATGTGTCATGTTTTTGTAGGGCTTTTCCTTACCGTCGGCGTTGCGCAATAGTAATTCTGCCCAGCCCGGCAATAATAAAATCCCGCCATCGAGGGTAGGGCGTAATCCTACAATTGCAATGATGTTGTAGGATCGGATTACAGTTGCAGTGTATGTTCATGTATATGCTGTTATTATATAAAAACTAGAGAACTAGTCTGACAGTCGGTTGGATGCGATGCTACGAATGGGATGTGAAGACTGGAGTTGGAATTGATATGCACAATGCACTTTCAATTTCGTAATTTTTCCCTCATCATTTTCATCAATGTTGATAAGAAAAGAATTGACGATTAACCTTAATACACAGGCTGAAACACCACAAATCGTCATCAACAGAAAATTCTGTCAGACAGATCTCAGATGTGACGTAGAGAGAAGCGTCCTAAGTGAGAGAATTTTCAAGAGGGAGTATAAAAATGTAGCAGTGACATGGACACTTGGCTGTCGATGATAGCCCCTGCAATTCCGGGGGTGCCTATAATGAAATTTTCGACAGAGCCCGGCCCTGTCGAGAATTTCATTGCGCGCGCCGCAAATTCAAAATTATTCTCAGACCGCTGGCGCTCGCGCTGAAAATGGAGAGAAAGAATATTCTGAATTAAATTGGACCTTAATTATGTTGGACCAACTATTAAATTGCCAAATTGGACCTTCTGAGTTTGTAGGATTTTACCCTACCGTCGGCGCGCGCGATTTTCAATCCGCCCCCTTGCCAGGGATAATATCCCGCCAGCAAGAGCAGGGCCAGGGTGAAATCCTACAACTTCTGAGTTAAATTTGACCTCCATCCTTACCTTCATGGCACTGACAGGGAGAAATTCGATAATTTCTAAATTTAATCGACAATTTCAGTTTATAAAAATCAATTATATTTGTAATACAAATATAGCGTAACATGAAGGAATCCACCCAGCCCCATAACATTAACAGCAGGTCAACAGTGTGAGGCTTGCAGAGGAGCCATGAAACGATACGTCGACTTGTTTCCAGTTCTGAAATCCAAGGAAAAGTACACTAATATTGAAAATAATCACAATCTAGTCCTCTGCCAGCTCACCTCTTGGATATATTAAAATTTAAGAAAACAAACATGGCTACACTGAGAGAAGCTCCATTATATGTCGGACACATGAAAAATCCGACACCGGGACTACAGCGCTGTGTACACATGGACATGTGTCTCGACCCATGCTGAGTGGTTCAGTGTGAAAACTGTAAATCATGATTATTATTTGAGAGTTTGTGCTATCTGAATTGGGGAGAGAGTCCCACGACGCATACACACACAGTGTAACGTGTCATACAGTGCTGTCGCACTTTGCTGACTCTCTCTGTTTCACTTCTTGTAATATGGGATCTGAGGGTGGGGAGCGGTTAGTTTTGGCATGACACAATTGTGCTTTCACTTGAAAATGACAGTAAAAATGCGCGAAAATGAGGTTGTGCAAGGAAAGGAAAATGCATGAGTTTTTGCAGAACTTACAGAAGTAAGGGTGGGACTGTGCCTCTTTAGCCGTTAGTCTGTCCATGTGATCGTATCGTAATAACTTATCAAGGTAGTCCAAAGCCTCGGGACTGACTAAATGCTGGTTATCTTGACACACAAACCTCTCCCAGCGTTTCTTCGAATGTCTGTGGAGTATTATAGACTCAATACGGGCTCAATACACTCTCATCACAACACATGACAGGTTGACAAAAAATGCCAGTAAATACTAATGTTGCCACAAGTTATATGTCCACAAGTTGCCCACTAGGGAAAAGTAGTACAGAAAACAAAGTTTACAGAAAACAAGTATTTAATATTCCAAAATTCATACCTGCCCAACAATTCATTGTATCTTGGGTCCAAATCCACGTTGTATGTGTCCACGTATTCAAATAGCTCGGCTGTGCCCAAGACCTTGCCAATCCTCACAAGTTGGTCATAGTTATCGTGGCCATGGAAAAACGGTTCTTTTCGGAAAATCTGAAACAATGCTTTGTTCAGGAACATCACGCTACATCTCGTCATTGTTGGTGTGGAAATTAGTGGAAATAGGCGCGGTCACCTACAACAATGCCGCCGTAAAATAGTGCAGTGATATGATATCATGCGCGCGCGCGTGAGTTAGAATATGCCAGCGTACATAAGTTTAGGTCGCGCGCGTTCCATTTTAGTACGGAAAGCTGAGGAAAGTGTGACGGATAGCAAAGTGTAGTAGCGTCAGGAACATTCCTGACTCCTATAGCAACACAGTGAGTTCATTGTATAGTGGGGCTAATGGATATGTGCTGTGTACTCTGTACAAGTTGTATGCAACATTATATTCAACAGAGTTCATTCTGTCTGTCAGCGCTTGTTGCGAATGAGGAGTTTTGGCGGGAAAAAGGCGCAGGAACTTACCATACTAGCAAACATACACCCATAACTCCACATGTCAAGCGAGTAATCGTATTCCTGAGAGGGAACGAATGAGAGCTATTAAAACACAAGGATATATTTTAACACGGACACATACTACATGGTGCTGATCAGTACCTGGTAGTCAATAAGAAGTTCTGGTCCCTTGAAGTATCGGCTAGCTACTCTGACGTTGTACTGTTGTCCAGGATGGTAAAACTCTGCCAATCCCCAATCTATCAGTCGGAGTTGTCGCTTCTCATGGTCTATCATCACGTTGTGTGGCTTCACGTCCCTGATCGGGCACCCGTTATAGAACTTGCGGGACTCAAATCAAGATTGCGGGTTTGAGTCACGAGTTGTGGGTTTCAAATCGATAAAAAGTTGTTTCGTGTCTTACCTGTGCATGATTCCCATACTGTGACAAAAGTCTAGCGCTTTCAGCAGTTCAAACATATAGTATCGTATATCCAAGTCAGTTAACGTCTGGTATAGTTGCTGAAGCGAGAGGGGTCAGGACTGAGGACGAAATGACTAAATGAGGACGAAATGACTTAATGAGGACTGAGGACGCAGTTTTTGGGAAACTTGCCACAGGAACCATGAGTTTTTATACCTTGAAGTCCCTGTTGTTAACATATTCAAAAACAAGAGCAGGTGTTCGTGCTATCGGATCCTTCACCACATCCATGAGGGTTATGATGTTTGGACCATTCTTCAGATTTTCTAGAATCTTTATCTCCCTCTTGATCTTCTTACGCTTCACCGGCTGACAAATGACACAGAGGTTAAGATGTGATTAAGTAACTGAAAACGCAAGTTTCGGTCCACGAAAAAAACTCCAATTCAATGATGTTGAAGATTGAAGTTTGCATGTCTAGTGTCTACCTACCTTGAGTATCTTGACCACTACTTTGAGGTTAGGAGTCCTGATGTCTACACCCTCGAACACCTCACTGTACTTTCCCCGTCCCAGTTTCCGGACCAGTTGGTAGTTGTCCTGGTTCCTGGGGAGATGTGGTAACAGTGTGGACAACAGTTAACACTTCGTATAATAACAGTGGGACACGTTAGTATGTTATGACACTCTTGACATCAATCCGACATTTCAAAATGCTTTCAGTTAAAGGTTACCAGTCATCAGACTATCATTGTCGCTTCCATTTTATCACTGACGCACAGTCGTAAACAGTGCGTCAGTGATTACCTGTTAACGAATGGAAGTCGGTTGTTAACACAGTAATTGTTACCACTCACCCCCATTCAGTTTGGTGGTTCTCGTAGTCCCAATAGTCACGAGGGTTGTTAACATTGACGTCAGCGTACACTTTAGCCCTGGATGTTCCATTCATCTGTGTGTTAGAGATAACCTGGAGTAGAGGGGTGTGCTAGTTAACAACAAGTCTATATATTGTAGGAGCATGAATTAACAACTCCTGATCTATCGGACCCGTAAAATATTCGTATTCGTTTTATTCGTTTTATTGTGACGAAATTCTTCTCCTAGGTCAGTATTTTCTCTATTGTTTTTCTCTATACCTAGTTTTTCTCTGTAGTTTTCCTCTTTAGTTTTTCAATTGTTCGAATGCTTTTTATCTATTTCGGCCCTTTTTGAAATACTATTTTAGGGAGCATATCAATTGCTTTACAGATTTTCGTTTGGCACATTGAATGGCAGTTTCGATTTGAACATTGATGGTCAGTTTTTCAATTTGTACATTGGGTAACTTAAAGGTACATATGTTAATTTTTGTTGCGATTTTTGTATCAATGTATTCATGTTATACTATTGACAGTGTAATGAGACACACTCGTATTTGACTGTCGATTCAGAATTTAATCAAATCAGTATTATTCCTATTATTTTGGGTGAGCGTTGCGAAATACAAGAGCAAGATATACCGTAAATCCCAAGTCACGCGCTGCTGTAGTATACTGCGACATACCACAATGTCGTACCGATACTGAACAGTATGTGTGTGTGTGTGTTTGTGTGTGTGTCTGTTTGAGAAAACGAACATATGAACGCACGAGTATTATCAGATTACATGACGCACACACACACACACACACACACACACACACACACACACACACAAAAAAAAAAAAAAAAGAAAAAACTAGAAAAAAAAAAAAAAAAAAA
>CAMPET010000002.1:603675-615873 GCA_946803715.1 Beroe ovata | reverse complement strand
TGTGTGTGTGTGTGTGTGTGTCTGTGTCTGTGTAAATCTGTGTCTGTGTGAAATGTTTAGGCTTGTGTATGTATGTACTATGGTTGTATGTATTTGAGTGTGTATCCGTGTGGAAGCTATCACTATAAACTATCACTATCCACAGCCTACATGCACGGGGGAGGCTAGAGTAACCACTCTCAGTGAGCAAACTATAGAGCACACTAGAGAGGGGAAGAGGGGAGATAGAGAGAGAGAGAGGGGTTGGGGAGATAGAGACTCCCCCTCTCAGTACAGTGACTACAATCACTACAA
This sequence comes from Beroe ovata, assembly GCA_946803715.1. Classification (NCBI taxonomy): domain Eukaryota; kingdom Metazoa; phylum Ctenophora; class Nuda; order Beroida; family Beroidae; genus Beroe; species Beroe ovata. The sequence goes on along the minus strand of CAMPET010000002.1, from coordinate 615,579 downwards.
TGGGTCGTGGGGGATGAGCAGTATTATACGCAGTACTATAACAATATAGCGGTAACTATCAATTATCATCTATTGACGTCACAGCCACAGATGGACAAAGTGTAAACACTACTAGAATCGCAAGTGAGAAAACTCATTCCTCCCTTGCCGCGTGTAATGTAGAAACACTGACAAAAGATGAACACTCACTATACGAGAAGAAGCAAGCATCGCTGTGTACATTTCGTAGAAGAACACCGCAAAACTAGCACACTGCAGTAGAGTGTACTCAGTAGTATAGAAGTGTTTTGGTCTAATTATGATATTAAAATATGCGAAGGTGTGTGGTCATATTATGCAGCCCACAATACAATGAGATACAGCTGGCAGTGGGCTGAGTGAGATGTAGTTGGGTGTGCATTGGGGCGCTAATTGGTGCGCCTTGTGTCGCGAGTGTGCATTATGTCGCGAGTGTGCAATTGTGGCACATCCCGCATTGTATTATGACAATCGCGATTAAACAGAACGGACCTCAGCTGTAGGTACACATTTGATGCTTGGATAGATCATTTCAGATACTATACTTACCTAGTACCTACTTCATTGCAGTATCTAGACATCTCAACATGATAGTAATAAAATGGGAAAACTGGTTAAACGACGGACGTCAACATCGGATAAGAACTCCATATGTACATTGTACAGTTGAAATTATGAAGGAGTATAATCTGGAGATACACGCAAACATATCTTTAGCATAGACACAGTTCTACAATATAGACAAGCTATAGGTACAACTCCACCAATATAACAGCAGTACCCGATATCATATTGACCAATAGCGAGTAACTATATACAGTGAAAGTACTCTGGTGTGCGTCGTATATGAACTGTAATAGCTGGATATCCCAGTGGTGATATCCTAGCTATTATAGATGAGAGGGAGGGAGAGAGATTGTGGAGCTTGGGAGCGGGAATGTGAGAGGGAGCGAGAAGGTGAGAGGAGAGAGAAGAGTAGATGGGAGAGAGAAGAGTAGATGGGAGAGGAGAGACAGAGGAGGGGGAGGGGGTGAGAAACGGAGCAATGCTGGCCAGAGGTCAAAGGGTGGGATGCAGGGACGATGAGAGGAGACTGCAGAGGGGAAAGAAGCGAAGAAATACTAGGCTTGAATTCCAGATAGTATAGGTACGAGCAAATGAATCTGGTTGAATTGGAAGAAATGATAAAGGAGTAAGATTAAAGTTGGGAACTATTGAATTAGATAAATGAAACTCTGTCGAACGGAAAGCAAAACAATGATACGCGTCATACAATCATGCGAAACACAAAGTCAGGATATTGTTACAAAAATGAAAGTCTAATGGCAAATAATATGGAAAAATACCAATAATATGTGAAAAATACAAATTTGTATCCTGTGATCTATGAAGTGAATGTGGTCGTCAAGAAGTTGACATTTATCTGGAAATGCTCGCTCATGATCACACAAGTCATACAATCGCACACATGAAAATTAACAAAACTCCCCAACACATCACAGTTGGGTATAATGCACAGTGCACACCCTTCCACACCTAGTCTGAGTCCTCTGCCGCATCATTATCGATATAGTCAGATGCCACATTACGTCGAGACGTGCTATCTCTGAGCAGAGCTCCGCACTGCGGGTCACGTGACAGGTCATGCGGGGTTTTCCCATCGTTATTCCTGAGATTTGTCTTTGCCCCTGCCTCTAACAACAGCGTGACACTCTCTGGTCTGCATTTCCACGCTGCCTGGTGGAGTGGCGTGTCTCCCATCTTATTCTGAACATCTATCAGGATGTTGGGTTGTGCTAGGAGAACACCCACACACTCCTCAAACCCGCCTGCCGCAGCCCAGTGGAGGGGTGTGCACCCAGCATTGTCCAGCCCATTGACAGACACCTTATTCGCAATGCACTCCCTCAAGAAGGAAATGTTCCCTCTCTTAGCAGCCTCGTGTAGAGGATTGTTCACCGTCTCTGTGCTTTCCTCCACATAGTTTGCTGGCACGAGGCCAGTAGAGCCCCTCTCAGGGTGGCCTACTCGGGCCTGATACCAGCCCACTTCCGGTTCCGATAGGATGTACAGAGTGTCACCCTCAGCGAAACTGACTTCGTCACTGCGAGATGCAGTGTATGGGTAGAGCGCTTTCACAACCTTGATAACGGAGTTGGGTTTCTTTGGAGGGGGCGGAGCTGGTCTCTGTGGCATGTTCACAAGCTAGCAGGGGGGTTTGCGTTTTGAGGTATGTGAGGAGTGGTTTGAGTGTAGCAAGAGTTGAGATCACACTTTGAAATGTGTCTAATATTGACATTGTGATTGTTGAGAACTGAACAATATGACACGTTCGAAAAGTGAGTTAAATCACAAGTCATGAGTAAAACAATGTAATAAAATTATTTCATAATCCATATTTAATACAAGAACAAAATTAAACCAGCAATCAACATGTCACGAATAACGATAGATCGACATAAGTATTAGAGTCCGTTTGATTATGTGTTTAAAGCACCCATTATTCTTTAACAAGACGTGTTTTCACACACAGTTATCAGTATCAGATAATATTTGAGTACATTGTACGTCTGACACGGAGGGGTGTATACACTTTGTACTGAATACATCACTGTGTATAGTACGATTATTGTTGCTTCATGCACAGTGAACAATGATGTGTATACACTGCAGCGCGCACTGCGCACTGTTCTATGAGTACGTGTGTGTTCGTTTTGCTACGAGTGCAGCACCTGCGCTGTGCTATATAAGACACAATGAACTAATTAATGACTGTACAACTAATTAATAACTGTATAAAAGTCCCGGTGTTACAATTCCATGTTGAAAACCGCCTACTGGTAATGCTATCTCTGAAGCTATGACATTTAGTAACAAGCGAGAATAAGCAATTTTGTTAAAATTCAAACAATTGTTAAGCGTGCATTCAGTGCCGCACACCATAAGCACACGACGGTAGCAAGTAGTATGAAAAGCAAGTTCCTAACGGTAACTGCTTGAGTTGCAGAGCTTTAATCTGACCAGTAAGTTCTGGAATACATTTTCTTGTGTAATGTGAGTACTGAGCAGAAAAAGTGCCGGCCACTGTGCAATCTTCAGACAGAATGCTACAGTGAATCAGTGAAAAATAAACTCAAAATCAACATCCATCACAGTGTTACAGAGCAAAAAGGTTTAGTGTGTACTGTGTTGTATGTACAGTTCTACATATTATCAATGGTGAATGTGAACAATAGTAGATCCTAGGCTTAGAGTGTCACATTACAAATTGTTTGTGTGTGAGTAGGAAGCAGTGTAGTAGTGTCATGTTACTCCATATTGGCAGCTTTGTGGTTATACATATCTTTTTGTCACTAAAACAACGTCTATTCATTTCACTTGTGATGAAACACAGTAATCTGTTTCTAGCATCACTGATTATCATCACAACAGAAAACCAGAAAGTTTAGAGATAAGCTTTTGAGCTATTAAATCTGAATTCAGTTTAAGATGAAGATTTGGAAAATTGGTGCACTTGGTTGTCACTGTTCCCCTTGCTCCCCTTTTCCTCTCTCTCAACACTTCACTTCCTGAAACACATTCAGGTGTTAGCTACATAATCAGGAGTCGTGTGAGAGAGAGGATGGAGCAAGAGCATGTGATAACAACCAAATGTTTCTCCATAATGGTCAGCAATGGTAATTTCAAGATTTACCTAAAGTGATTCATTGGGTACATTGCATCATTTCTTGAATTTCATACTTATTTTAATCACTGTACAATGTACATCATTCAATGTCAACATATAATGACATAAAACAATACAAAACTGCTTAGAAAATATTGTCTTTTAATTTGCTGTTACTAACGCTGATTGAAATTGTTATAAGTGAATTTGCTTGGGTTAAAACTTAGTATAGACTTTTGATGGTTGATTCAAATAATTTGTTTTTTTATTGTTTTCATATTGATGTTTGAATGATTTATTCCATTTCCCCAATCATCTGACTTAACTAAATTACTAAGAGCATTGACTTTAATAACCAAGAAATCCTCCGATAACAAAAAAGTGGCATTTCAGATCAAACATCAAAGACTTCCCTAAAGGGTTGTGTAATCTCATCCAATAATATATCAAAAAGGTACTCACCACCATATATTTCCCACAGGAGATTCAGGAACTTTTTCACTTGAGCTTTGCTAAATGATGCAAAAAATATTTAAGTAAAACAAATTACTTAAGTTACATGCTTCAGATGATTGAACATTGTAGACAGTGATACAAGGTCAATTGAATCAAACCCACCCACTTTTTCACCACAAATCTACTAACAGTTTCAAGACATTATAGTCTCTTCTTCAGGATCTCCACAAAGTGTAGATAAGTTTTAGTTACAAATTATTTAAGCAACGAATATTAAAATATTAAGCAAAACAAATTATCTATATCATATAGCATCATTTACATTAGATAAATACTTCAAATACTTAAAAAAATAATGCAAGAATGATAGGAGAAATTCCAGTTCATCAGTGGATAATTAAACTTATTTAGTAGCTTCTAATGTTGAAAATTTAAATCAACTCTAGGGCCAGGCTTTTCCCTACAGTGGAGCAATCAAGAAACTGCCCGGGGTAATCTGATAACCAAATTTCAAATTGCAATTACTCTTATTTCCTTGACCAGATGGTATCATCTTTCTAAAACACCAACAGAGTAATTAATGGCAATCAAAGGGATTTAAGGATGAAAACTACCAGGTTGTCCACGTCAGTAGCATTGTGCAATGTGCACTATAGCATTATCGTCCATCAAAGCAAAAATTGTTATAGAGATCGCTGTCAAAACCATTAAAAATTACTTATTAGCATTTTAGTATAAACTTCGCACCACTTCTTGAAATATTTGACGAGGGTTTTAATGATAGAATTTAGCCAATATTTCAGCGCGCGCAATTAAAAATGCCAGTCAGGCAATGCATTGATTATTCATCAACATTATTCTTGACATGTAGATATTTGAAACACTTTCATTTCAGTTTTGTATAAGTTTTATACCACTGTTTAAAATTCATGATCGAATCGCTTTTGTAGTTGTATGATTACGCTCCTTAACCGAGTAACTGCACTGGTACCTTCGCCGGATTTGAAATCATTCACAAATTTAATTCTAGCTCTTTATCGAGTGATAATGTGCTTCATAATATTTTATTGACATTCAATTTGATTCATTCAATTGACATTCAATTGATAAATTCAATTGATAAATGTTAGGTCTCATTCAATTCAAATTCACTTGTGCTTTTCACAGCATCTGAGTTACCAATATTGAGAAAGGAAATGAGATTCAAAAAGGAACTGTCACCAAACCATTACATTCTAGCTATTGCTACTTTTTGTACCAAGCATCAGTAAGTTAAGACCTATAACATTCAGACACAGTCCTTTCATTCACCCATTCATGTATTCTTGTCCAAGTATGCTCTTTAATTGCATAATTTGATATTGCTCACGGTTGTCTTAACATGATTTTTGCTAATTCTGCACAGGAATGGCATCCTTGGGTGAAGAGTCTCGTCACAAGATACAAGTCTGGGGAGAACANTGGTTCCAATGCTGTAAAATATAAACTATTTGTTTTACTAAACTATTTGTTTTACTAATAACTCAGTTCCTCTGTTTTTATACTGAGTTGAATTTTATGTATTTCCTTTTATTTCATGACATTGTCATATCTATACACTAGCATACGGAAATCTTGCACCCTCCTGTATGACAGCCCAGGGAACACACAACAATACACCTTGCACAGACTGATATCGCTTCAGGATGAAGGAGCATATATCATATCTTTGAATAATTGAGTGTAATATGTATATTGACAGAATAATGCATCTGGTTGGTCAACTGAAATATACACTGATCATTATCCAAGAACCAATCATTGCTCTGAAGCTTGCTGCTTTCATTGTGGGGATATCGCAGCAAACCTTCTGGGTTTCAGGGCCCCCAGTGTCTGCAATATCCTTCAATTTGATTCCAAAAGGGTTATCTAGAGATAGCGTGCACCTTAAGTTCTGAGTTTCCAATCTTGTGGTTTGAAGTTTGGAGGGTCTGAGTCATCAATTTTTGCGGTTCATTTTGAATGCTAATTATATCATGAGTGAATTTCTATATCCATTTTGTGAATGTATATGTTTGATGTAGGCTTCACTTTGATTTAGTGAAGCTTGAAACATATGATTAAGGTAGGTAACCATGATTCAATTTGATGTACTAAGTATTCCCCCTATTCCAAGTTATATCAACTCAATGTGAAACAAATTACAGTACAGTATAAGCACTTTATAGATTCAAAACAAATGAACCTAACATAGAGATTCTTTGAAAAAGGTTCTATCAAATTTAAAGTGAAGCAATCACAAATGAGTCTCAATGAACGTTTGGAAAGAGATCATTACTCATCAATGGTATAACTGAGATTCTCAACTTATTTATATTGCCTTTCACTCAGTTTTACACAGACAGTATTATTAGGAGGGGTCACAAGTCTCAAAGTCTACAACATAGAACACAACATAGAAGCGTCTTTTTATAGAACAAAATATATTTTATGTTCGTTGATATTGTGCTGTAAAATATAATTCAATTCAAACCATGAGATCTTTCGTAGATCTTTGTTGATGATGTCCTTCACATAGCTTACCTGATGAGTGATGGTGATTGGTCACTGTAAAGTTTGATAGGACCAATGATGAATGATCATTGAGCTGCGATGCTTAACGTGTCTGAAATTGCACAACCTTCCCTAGCAATGGCATTCATGATGAATGTTATTAAATTACCATTTGCCATTTATCATTTAATTGGTCCTTTGCTGAAAAATCCCTCTCTTATTTTCGCATTTCAACTCCCTTTGAAATAGAACTGTGGCAGTGATGACAATGAAATTTTGTTGGTTGCTACTTGCAATCTGGTTTCTTATTGTGGAGTAAGGATTCCATCACTACCCTCTTCCTCCTTATCATCTGTTTCCCAGTCTCTACAGGCAAAGTCTCGGTTCGGAATCATATTCCTTATCGAGTTTCTCCCATTGATAAAGTCATCTCCATCAAAACTGAAATGATTTTCAAAGTCCTGTCGCGACCATTTTGTGTCATCATCACTGTAGATATCAGGTTCTGAAAGCTGTGGTGTGATGTACTGTACTTCATAGTCGAAACTACTCGAGCCATCTCCCCCATCACTGCTATAGCAGCTCTCCTGTGAGAAGGTTGAGTGTTCAGAGCAGGTTTCTATGGGTTGGCGGTGTATGGCCACATGGAAATCACTCCGGCTGTGAGGCATGTTATCGGACCGTGACATTGATGTGACTGTGTCATCTCGCTCAGTTGGGTGTCGCTGTGTATGAAGTGGGGAGCTTATAACTCCTCTCTTTGGCTTTACGGGAACTGTGATTATTGAACTCTGGGATATGGGGATCACATCGAATGTATCAGATCTAGTCCAGTTGAAATTTGCCAAGTTCTCCTCTCGGGATTTGGTCAAAACATCTTGGGGTGAGGGTCTCTTGAATGGAGTGACAATGAATTCGTCTCTCTCCTCTGATTCATGAACCGAGTCCACTGAGTTTTCCTTAACGACAACGGGCATCTTAGCGATGTACATCTGACTTACAATGTCTCGTCGTTTTTGGGATTTGTCCACATTGTTGGTCTCATCTTCCTCCACTGCTTGATCGGTGATTGTGAGATTGGAGATGTTGCTATGAGATATCATGGTCACTTGTGACTTGTTGCTAGGATTCACACCCTCGAAAGTATCTCCCTCTATATCTGAAGAATTGGCTGGGGACACAGAATCGTTGTAGATGGAGGTGTCATACGAAAGGGTTGTCACTAGAATTGGAGGAATTTTCTGGACTTGTTCTTCTAACCTGAAATTGATGTTTGATTGAAAAAATGTCAAAAAACAAGAAAGAGATCATAAATCGAGCAATTTCCGTTGACAAACCTTTGGACTTCTGCTTCATGTAATTCAAAGCTGTCAAAGCTAGCAGATCTCTCTTGTTTAGGGCAAGTAACCAACTGTACTCTGTTACTATTGAAGTGCCCAGTAAATGCTGGAGACAGACCCGGTGACATTGGCTCATCCGAAGTCTCTGAGAAAGAAGTGACCGATAACCCGGCGGGCACTCCGCCATCCTCCTGAACCACGTCACCTCTACTCTCAGCACAGCTCACAGATCTGAGCTGATCTGTCAACTGTTCAATGGTGTCCCGGTGTTGTGCCACTTCTGTTGTCAGGGCAGCCAGCTCCTCCTCGTACGTGTTCTGGATCTGCTCCAAGTTCTGGGTTTTCTCCCAGAGGAGGGCTATGATGTCCCGGAGGATGGACACTTCAGGGAGGGGGTTCGGTGCCGGTTTGTCTGGAGACACGTCTCCCAGCATCAAGTGTCTTGAGAATGGGACTCAGCAGTTGTTTTAATGCGTCTCAAGTGTCTCCGGTGTAGAGGAACGATTGGGGTTTATCAGGAAATCTGACTTGTGCCTTGAATGAACTGAGCCTTGACTACAGGGAATCCGATAGGTTGGTCATTGAACAGAAACACAAAATCCTGTAAGTTGAGCAAGTTTAAATACTCGCTTAAGATTAATTTAATCACAACTAGATACAACAACAACTGTAGCCATAACGACATGGACACAAAAAAAGAAAAAATATCATGGACAGGTTGAGACAATCATTTTATGATCAACGAAGAAATGCAACCACAAAAACAAAATCATCGGTTCAGAACAATGACGCATATTATTTAAGTAAGGCAGGAGAGAATTAGCTAGCATTGGCCAGGTGTCACAGACCGTCAGTAATTCTGTTGACACTCGAATTTTAGAGTGTTATAGCCATAGATACAAACACACCCACTACACCGTCCCAACGCACACTCGCCCAGAGTACACACACACACATCTATATCAAACACCAGTGTATCTAAACGCAGCAGGTATACAAGAGTTTTGTATAATATACGCACTAAGACGGGCCAGCACTGCACGAAACAACGGTACCGAAGCATATGTATTGTGCGTGTGTGTTGTTGTAGAATGTGTGGGCACGATGTAGGTCACGTGTGGGCCGTGGGTCACATGTGACCGGTGCATTGTTCCCATGTGGATGATGAGATTAAAGTCAAAGTAATAACCTGTAAGTTTATTTGAAAATGTAAGAGTGAGAGAGACAATGTACTCTTTATGAAGTCGATGAGCAGGTGTTATACAGGACGGATAACAATATTATATGTTGAATAACTATGTGTCTATTATGACGTTAACCAGACATTGTCAATATCACCATATTGCAGATATTTAGTACTGGGGAGGGGGTTAACAGCATCATAGTCCAGCCTTGTGAAGCTGAATGATGTGGTCAGCGCTTCAACCATTTCATCAAGTGGTCGTGTAGAATGCAGCTCCCTTGACCCTTATCATGTTTGGAAGATTGAATGTTATACGAGGAATTGATGGTTATCGTAACAGTTAATTACGTTCTAGGACATGAGCAATCTGTTCGTTGAACCACTTCCAGTCCGGAATGAGGAGGAGATTGTTGCTAGTTCTCCCAGGATTAGGTTTGTACACTCCGCCTCACTATTCTACTCCCCAGTTCGTCTGCACCTCACTATTCTACTCCCCCAGTTTGTCTACTCCTCACTATTCTACTCCCCAGTTTGTCTACTCCTCACTATTCCACTCCCCCATTCCTCACTATTGCATTCCCCCTCATTCCTAACTATTCCCCTCCCCCTCATTCCTCACTATTCCACTCCCCCTCATTCCTCACTATTTCATTCCCCCTAGTGCCTCCACCCCCGACTGTAGACGCCGGTACACACTGACATCGGGGCAGACTGTTTCGTTTCCTCTCTTCACGGAAAGTCCCCTGCTGAAATCATGTCAGGAGAAACCGAGGTCATTCTCCATCGATGTGTCTAACTCTGAGTTTGCCCTGAACAACCTATCGATGGGCAATGATAGTGGTATTACAGATGAATGTGTGAGTGTGGTTCATTTTTATCAACGTATACAATTAAGAAAACTGTATTGAAATAAATAAACAATTGTATTGGAACTAATGAAACGGTCCGTTTCATTAAACCGATAAACGGAGTTGACAAAAAAGTGTGCTCCAAATCCAATTATAGTAATCCCGTGCTAGTATCATCCCATGTGCTATATTTCACTATACTCCCTTTCCCCAGAGTTTCGTGACCGCGAATCCTCGAAAAACTAGTGTCAGGAGTTTAGACAACGCACTCATGAATGAAACACCCCCAGCTATGTTGTGTTTTGACGAAGAGGTTAGCTTTACACTAGACTCAAGATGATCACGTGACAAGTTTGATAACACGTGACAAGTTTGATAACACGTGACAAGTTTGGACACGTGACTGTTCAATAACTTGACTATAATAACGTTTACAACAGGAGGATTTGCCAGCTAGTGATGATGATACGGCTGCCCCCACTAAACGTGGACTCAGTGACTCGTACAGGGCTATCAAAGATAACAGTCCTTCCATGCAGAAGAGCAAGAGATCCTCGACAGAAGTAACTCTGCCAAGGGTACCAGGCTGCATGGATGCTAGTTACACTGACGTCCCATTGATAGGTTTGTTACATGTTTGTTACCAGTTACGTTGAATAGAACAGATTTCGCCCTGTGTCTCCCGTCTGGCCTCTTTACGGCACGCGCGGACGCCTATCGATAAAACTATGGAGACGCGCAGTATCCTTTGAGTGCGCTTCGCGCGCAGCGGTAAATTCAATTGTTGACCGACTTGCCATGTAGCAGTCTATAATAATACATGCAGTATCTTTACTGATATCTGTTTTAGACTGATATCTGTTTTAGACTATGTAGGTAAAACGATTTCAAGTTAAATTGTATCAAACTTAATTTCAAGAAACGACAACTTCAATCATACAGTTTGTTCCAACTGTGAAACAATTCATTACATATGCTTGTACAGTTGTCCATTCCACCAAGTACATAGTGTACAATGTACACTTTCCATTGCACAGTATACATGCTGCATGTATACAATAGCAGGCAGCAGCGTGTTTATAATTATCTGTCTTGCAGGTGACAACAGCAGGGAATACCTCCTCCCATTCCAGTTGATGTGTGGTAGTGAGCATTGCGATTTCAAGTGTATATCCGCGGACACAATGTCCGATCTGTTAGCTGGCAAATATGAGGATAAAATCGACAGCTATCTCATTATTGATACAAGGTGACTTCTAACTATATCAAGCGATCAATACCTTATGTTTTGCGAACTCACGGTATGAAATTTGTTGGTGGACAAATTTGAGGTGATATTGTGGTTGATGGTCGGTTCTTCCGCCTCGTCTCTCACATCTTATACAACATCTACTCGTTGTAACAACTGTTGTAGTACTGTGTCGGCAACCGTTGTCAAACACAAGGAAACATTTCATAATATCGGCACATCCAAAATCGACTTCGGTCAAGACAGAGTGGTTATGTGTCTTGCCTGGCGAACACGGTGGAGATCCTTGCTGTATGGCATGTTAAACAAGGAATCGAAACCGTGGGGTTCCCTTCAGACCACTCTGTCAAACAAGTTGATAGCCCAATCACACATTGCTATGTAAGTTAATCCTCGCCAGGCGGAATGGTAAGGCGTAGGAGTGGTCGGGAATCCTGGATACTCAGAGCACGCTGATATCATTGCAGGTATCCGTATGAATACGACGGGGGACATATCAAGAGTGCTGTAAATGTGACGACTAAAGAGGATATGTCAGCGCGGTATTTGGATAACCCTAGCACCACATCTAATCGACAGGTAGACACACACACACACACAAACACACACAC
>CAMPET010000002.1:577994-598551 GCA_946803715.1 Beroe ovata | reverse complement strand
AGGATGATTGACGATGCACTCTCCCCCACATACACTCCCCCCACCAAAGTGTCTGATCTGACAGGATTCTGGGAGATGGTACAACTACAGGTCAGTTGTCCTACTCCTACATGTTTCCTGTGGTGTCATAGTGATCCATCAGTAGTGAGTTTTGTAGTGAGTTTACTGATTGGTAGTGTTGTCAGTGGTGTTGTCGCTTGTCAGTAGTGCAGCTGGTGTCAGAGTGTGTTCAGTGGTGGTGTTTCATGTGTGTATGTGTGTGTGTGTGTGTGTGTGTGACATCATGGTGTTCCAGTGAATAATGACCTCTATTATTGGGAACATACCATACACTTCATACCCCCCTATTGCTTTTAACAGCTATTGGGATCGTGCCCAATTATTTTGTCAAAATGAAATAACCTCGTCTCAGATTGATCAAGTTGACGAGTCCTACAAATCACTGGTTCAATTGAGAGACAATAACTGGGTCGAAAAAGACGAGGAGCAAAAAGTACTGAAACCAAAAGTCACCAATAAAACAGCAGCCCCGAAACCAAAGATCAAGAATACAGGTATATTTCATACGACAGTTTTCTATTGCGAAACTGACACTGTCACTACTTTAATATAGCGACAGTTACACATCATTCAATATCAATATGGAGATTCCAATACCAAAATTCCAATACCAGAGCTCGCCAAGGCAAGGGCTGAGAAAATGAAGGCGTTCAAAGCAGAGATGCGGGAGAAGGCGAGATTACAGCAGTTGGAACTGGAAACTAACGATGAAAATGTGATACCAGCGGAATGAACCGGACCTAGGTCTTTGGAAAATGTTTCCTTGTGTTCTAGGATGTTTGAGAATCTACCTTTTAATGTGATTTCATAAGACCGATTTCAGATAAATGTTGCATAGGTTTATGGACTGCTTAATCAGAAACACTTGCCTTAGTATCGAATCAATTTTGTTATTTTTAATTAATTTATTGAATATCAGCTTTTCTTCTGCTTCAAGGTCAACCTTCCTATTCCGTCAGTGTTATTGATACTTGCCAGAGTTTTAGTTGTTTTGGATGGAGGCTTCATACGCCTCAACACTTGCAGTATGTGTTAACATGATGCACAAGTTTATGAAGTATCGAACTTTTAATTTCACTATAGAGGGTTTGTTTCTGTAAATGAGTTCGATAACACTAACAGATTGAGTTGTTACTGGGAATTTTTTTGTAAGTTGGAGTCGGTATGCTATGATCGGATTTCAAATTTTATCAAGGAATAAAATTCAGTATGATTTACTTCAAGAGTTTGTTGCAATGGCTACAATTTCCCAATACTTTTACTCAGACCATTCTTGACTCTTGAGGTTGAATAATCATATTATGTTGCAGCATCAAATTCAAAACTCAAATATGGTCATTGTTATTCTTAATCGTCTTCAACTCGAGCTAGGCTCAAGTTTGACTATTGGGACAAACTGTTTATCAATCATTGTAATGTGAGTGTTACACTTACTACTGTTTCTGTAACTGTTTTTGATTGTAACAGTGTTCCATTGTTGCAATCACATTTTGATAACATTAACCATTTGGAATATGCTCATGTTTAATTAGTATCACGATTAACTTTACAGTAAATTGCCGGATCTGATATTCCATTGCCGGATATTGTCTGTGAATCTGTCCCTATATAGTATTTCTTTATCTCTTGCCTTGTTTTTATAGGGTTTTCCCTATCGTCCGCGCGTCGCACGTTTGGACTTGGAGCCAAGAACCATGCTCGCCGACGTTATATTATCTCACAGTTAAGTTGCCGTCCCTACCCTCGCGCCTAGCCTCCTGGCTTGTCTGGATCTGGCGATGCTAGTAGATTGTGCACAGTGAACTGAAAAGTCGTAGAAAGTCCAAACCACGGAGACCTGAGGCGCGCGGAGTATTTGGGTCACGCAGCGCGAGAACAGCTGGATTTTACCCTATACTACCGTCGGTGCGCGCAATTTTTATTCCGCCCGCAAGGCCAAGGGTAGGGTGAAATTATATCCGCTCGCAAGGGTAGGGTGAAATCCTACAATTACAACTTATTCATAATTAATTCAATGAAGACTCGTCGATCGATGATAGACCCTGTCGAGATCGAAATTTCGTTTTGCGCGCGCGCGGCTAAAACTTATTCTTGCTGACGCTTGCCGGATGTTTGTAGGATTTCACCCTACCCTTGCTGGCGGGATTTTATCCTTGCTGGCGGGATTTTATCCCTGGCGGGGCGGATTGAAAATCGCGCGCACCGAGGGTAGGGTAAAATCCTACAAGCCGGATGTTATCTGTCCACTGTTTCTTGTTTGTCAGCGAGTTTGTGCAGTGTGCGCAAAACGAAATTCTCGACATGGGTCATGGTCTATCATCAATCGGCTAAGTTTCTGAGGCACAAACACTGAACAGTCGTCAGTCAGCTTAGAGCTTAACTTTGCAATGTCGGGGTTTCCCTTCTGTCGGCGCTGCCAGGGGTAAAATTCTGCCAGTGATGGTGGGTGTAATCCTACCAAGCTTTGCCTGCAATTCAGAAACTGATTGGCCGCCTGAGATTGTCGAATGTTGTCAGGTTATCTGTCCACTGTTTCTCACACTATAAACAATTGATCGGCAGCTATCATTGTTGTTGAATGTTGGATCTGAAAATGAAAAGATCAAAAGTTTTCCCATTTGTAATTATATCTTGAACTGATGATTTCTGGCCCAAAATTGCATACCTCTGGAAGCATTACCTGTTATATTGATTTTTGAAGTTCAAAATCTGTACTTTTGTGTGTATTAGTATACAAGTAGAGGTGTATAATCTAATATAAGTAAAGTCTCTTTTCTGGAAATCTGTGAAGCAACAGTGAATCACACATGCTTCAATCAACATTGATCACAGGAGCTTCAATTCATGATGTCGTGACAATGATTCAATGACAGTCCTACATAATGTTGACATGTTAAGTATCAGACTTATCAGCTTATATCAGCCCTTGTTTCATAGGGCACAGTTCACTCTCAAATCAGAAGATTTGGTGATCAAAAATACACTTGGGGGAGGTCCTGGAGGGGCAAAAGTAGCATCTCAGAAAAATTGTGCTTTTGTTAAGCATGTCCCTACTGGACTGTTTGTTAAATGTCATGATACAAGGTCTCTTGAAAGAAATATTTCCATTGCAATAAAGAAACTCACTGATAAAGTGGAACTTGAGCTTTATGGAGACCAAAGTTCTGTTGCTATCAAAGAGGCAAGAAGGATACAGAAAAAGAAAGAATATTCTCAACACAGTTCTGAGAAAATGAAGCAAAGAATAGAAGCAAACAGTGTCAAAAGATTAGCAATTGAAGATCAAAGGCAGAAACAATTGGAAAAAGTCCTAAAAATGAGCCTCCCTTACCTTTCATCACATGTTCCTGATAATGATGACCTATCTGATCAGCCTGATGCATCTGTGACTGAGGAACATGTATTGAATCAAGAAGATTTGTATGAAGGTTCTCATCAGATTGATACACAGGAATTAGTTCAGGAGAGATGCCAAAAATCTCCTAACTCTGTTTTTGGAAATTCCAAAAATATGAATGGAAAATGAAATGTAGTGAGATGATGTTATTTTGGTGGGGCAACAATGGGATATGTAAGTTCTTTCATTTCATGAGAGTAACTACAGCTTATATCCAATGGAAGAGATGGAATGATCCAAGCAATCTTTGGAAACTCATGANTGGGCTGTCTTAACTTTAAGTTTCATGGTTGAGACCAATCGTCAGAAGACATTTCAAAATGGTGTATATCACAATTAAGGTCTGAACTACTCCTTCATAAAACCTTATGAAGGAGTAGTTCAGACCTTAATTGTGATATACACCATTTTGAAATGTCTTCTGACGATTGGTCTCAACCATGAAACTTAAAGTTAAGACAGCCCAATAACTGTGTTTTATTTGTGTTATATATAGGCTCTCTTTATATATAACTGTGTTTTATTTGTGTTATTTGTTCTCTATTATTTTTACCCAAATACACATTATATGCTTGCTGGGAATCAAAGCAACTCAATTACTGAGTTTATTATATGGTTGTAGTAGCTTTGGGGCTCCTTCTCAAAATTGAAAATACACAGGGAAAGCATTCAGACTTACTATTGCCTAATTATAATGAACAATATCCGTGAATTTCTCTAAATTTCTGACACCCATCCCCCATTCTTCTTCTTCTCTTTCTCTATCCCAATAATAATAATAAAATATTTTAGTTGGTACAATTCAAACAAAAATCCTCCTGAATAAGATTTTGGAGTTTTTGCCTCTGGAGGTCTGCTTTAGACGACCCCCTCTGATTATACAGCCTCTAATTACATGCATGTCAAACAAGGAAAGATAATGTTGTTCAAACTTTAATTTCTAATGCTAATTTCTTGTGGTGACGTCATAATACTGTTTGCGATATGGCTGCTGTAGGTGTAGTGATTGGAAACTGGACAGTGTAAGATGATCGTGTTGATGGAGACAGTGTTGAGATAGTTAATATTCAAAATTTTTCTTAATTTTCGACTCCCTGCAAAATATGAATCATCAGCTGTACTGAGGATTTGACTTAAATTTCTCTGAATTATGCTCCTTTTTCGTCATTTGTGCGACTGTTACAATGAAAATTGGCAACAAAATACCCCAAATTTTACATTTCATTCTGATTTTGGGATTCAATTTTGACCTATTTAAAAATTGGGCCTTTTTTGGGCCCTTCGGGCCGTGTGGGCCCGATAGGGTACTACGACCTCATGAACCACTTTGGACAACTCACGTCACCCACATGAACCTATAACAATCATTTGTGGACATTTACAGCCACCAGGAACCGCATCAATACAATTTCTCACTTTTATTTTCTCAATTTGCATCCAATTTTTCTCAATGCATCCATTTTCGGGTACTTAACAGAAAGTTAGGGACCCCAAACTTCGTTTGGTCGTCTATCATGACTTAAGAAACACATTTGAGTCGATAGAATTCAATTTTGACCTATTTTCGAATCGGACCTTTTCTGGCCCCCAGGGCCCATACGAGCCCGATAGTGGTATCGGATGGTATCACAGTATGGTAGGGGCCCTTAACTCCTATTGACTGTTAAGTGTATTTAAAAGACGGTGAAAAACATTCGTGACTAGTTCTGGGAACTTGGATTGGGACTTTTTTGTCTTATCCAGGGTCTCTAAACGGTCGGTAGTCCTAGAAAACCATCATGGGTAACCAATGCACATCTGAAAACTGTGTGGAAGCAATATAGGGCCTTGGAGTTGCCACATATCGCCTATTTCGCCCTTTTTCTCAAGTTGAGAAATTGCATCCATCTCGCGGAATCATCTTCTGGGTACTAGCCGAATTTGACGTTTTTCTGATGAAACGACCGCGATTCGCGCCCTCACTGTGTCTGCGCGTGGCGCGCGCGGTGGGATTTTGTTAAGTTTTATTATTATTATCCCAACATTCCTCAAACATTATCATATTGTTTGTAAAATATAAACACCGTGTCACAGGTCATGACATCAACTATCATAACTCAAGTTAACAAAGATGGTGAATACTCCTCTCCCTATCCTGTCGCCCCGAATCACTCCCTCGAACGTTCACTGATATCCCGCCTACTTGCAAGGTTGGCAATATTCCAAATGATTTTCACACGCATGGTCACTCAGAATTGAATTAAGTTTACGCCTATACACGTGTAACTGTATGTGTATGTATGTAAAGTGGGGTGTATAGGCGCTCCTCAGCTAACACTGATCTAGTTTTCGCTACATTAGGATAATGTGATCTCTTTGTTCATTTACTTATTTTCTTTCCACAGTGAATTGGTATAACTTGACGCCTTCACAGATATTGGATGCAGCTCGGAATTTGAATGAAACAACTTATTGAAATTGATCCGAAAGAAAGAGAAGGAATAACTTTGGAACCTTTTTCAGGTTAAAGAAACTGAAGAACTGTATGTGCTGTTGTATATCGAAATCGAAGTCNTCATGAATCCCCGAAATCGCCAGCAAATCGCCAGCACCGTAACAGAATTGTAACAGAATTGTAACAAGATGATTAAACGCAGTTTACGTTGCCAAAAGCTATCCTAGAGACTATCTACGATTGTATGATGTTAGTAGAGACTGTCACAAGTGATTTTGAGGTCGATGATGACATGCTGACACCGTGGTGACACCATGTTGTCACCATGACGAAAATTTTCAAATTGCCTCAAATGTGTTCGAAATCGGTTGTAAACTGTTCAAAACATAAAATTATGTCATAAAAGTGATTTTCTGACCGTTTTCACTACTCAGGTTGCGGTTGTGACATAGCCGATTTTCACTGTAACAGACGCTCAAATGACGAAAAGATGGCATAATTCACGGAAATTTGGGTCAAATCCTCAGCTGATGATTGATATTTCTTAGTTTTGGGCTCCCTGACATGCCTGCAAAATTTGCAAAAAACCTTATGAAGGAGTAGTTCAGACCTTAATTGTGATATACACCATTTTGAAATGTCTTCTGACGATTGGTCTCAACCATGAAACTTAAAGTTAAGACAGCCCAATAACTGTGTTTTATTTGTGTTATTTGTTCTCTATTATTTTTACCCAAATACACATTATATGCTTGCTGGGAATCAAAGCAACTCAATTACTGAGTTTATTATATGGTTGTAGAAGCTTTGGGGCTCCTTCTCAAAATTGAAAATACACAGGGAAAGCATTCAGACTTACTATTGCCTATTTTCGTCGGATAGGGAGAAGGGTGCAGGACGGAGGAAGGGGTTATTGGACATGACGACAATATAGTGTGATATAGATAAGTGTAGCTAGCAGAGATAGATATAGAATAGTGATATAGCGATAGGATGGTCTATTTATACTACTTCCTTGACACCACCCGATCACTCGTTGTCATGTAACGAGATACTGTTCCGGGATCCTGTAACAGGTCATATAACACGTTTCGGGATCACAGTACACAAAATAAAGTTAATGATGTGAGCGAATATATGTGAACGGATTCCGTGACCCTGGATCTTGTGACACCATAGTTAATACATGTTCTTAACTATTGCCAGATATCTCCACATAAAACACCATAATGGACCTGATGGATATCATCCATACGCACCGTGTACCTACTACACAGAGATCAGCAATATACAGTTTCTCTGCCTAATCAGAACATAACATGCATCATTGCAGTCTCTTATCGCTAATTAGTTGAGTATTCATATCTCGACTTCCATAAATGCTAGGTGCACCAAATTTTTGCAGGCATGTCAGGGTGCCCAAAACTAAGAAATATCAATCATCAGCTGAGGATTTGACCCAAATTTCCGTGAACTATGCCCCTTTTTCGTCATTTCAGCGACTGTTACAGTGAAAATCGGCTATGTCATGACCGCAACCTGAGATGTGAAACCGGTCAGAAATGCACTTTTATGACAAAATTTCATGCTTTGAACAGTTTACAACCGATTTCGAACACATTTGAGGCAATTTGAAAATTTTCGTCATGGTGACAACATGGTGTCACCACGGTGTCAGCATGTCATCATCGACCTCAAAATCACTTGTAAAAGCCTCTACTAACATCCTACAGTCATATTCAGTCAATCAAAGTCGACAGAACTCATCAAAATGCCCCAAATTTACCATTTCATTCTGTTACAATTCTTGTTACAAGTGCTGGCGATTTGGGGGATTCATCTACTGGGCACTAGCCGAATTTGACGTTTTTCTGATGAAACGACCGCGATTCGCGCCCTCACTGTGTCTGCGCGTTGCGCGCGCGGTGGGATTTTGTTAAGTTTTATTATTATCCCAACATTCCTCAAACATTATCATATTGTTTGTAAAATATAAACACCGTGTCACAGGTCATGACATCAACTATCATAACTCAAGTTAACAAAGATGGCGAATACTCCTCGCCCTATCCTGTTGCCCCGAATCACTCCCTCGAACGTTCACTGATATCCCGCCTACTTGCAAGGTTGGCAATATTCCAAATGATTTTCACACGCATGGTCACTCAGAATTGAATTAAGTTTACGCCTATACACGTGTAACTGTATGTGTATGTATGTAAAGTGGGGTGTATAGGCGCTCCTCAGCTAACACTGATCTAGTTTTCGCTACATTAGGATAATGTGATCTCTTTGTTCATTTACTTATTTTCTTTCCACAGTGAATTGGTATAACTTGACGCCTTCACAGATATTGGATGCAGCTCGGAATTTGAATGAAACAACTTATTGAAATTGACCCGAAAGAAAGAGAAGGAATAACTTTGGAACCTTTTTCAGGTTAAAGAAACTGAAGAACTGTATGTGCTGTTGTATATCGAAATCGAAGTCATCGAATGAAGTCCCTGAGTCGCATACGATAGAAAACTATGCCTCAAAGGGGCAGTCACCTCTACTCGACAAAGCTAGAGAGATGGACAAGGTATGCCCTACTTCTTTATTGTTTACGATATAATCGTAACAATGTTCATTATATGGTTCCTTCATCGAGCATGTTCATTTTCTGAGATGAATATTCACTACAAATGAAAAATGAAAATCTCACAGCGATTTCTTGCATTTTCCAATCTCATGAAAGAACGCCCAGCAATGTACCATTACATACACACCGCATTCCTCACATTCCAACACGTACAATAAAAAGTGTATGTTACCTCACTATAACATAGCTATGTATAATTGCAACATTCCATGTTGTTTACATTGCACAACATTCCACATGTCTTTAGCTCCAGCTAGACATCACTTAGTGTGTTGATGAAGTGTAGAATAACTGAATCCTCGGAGAAAACGGGTCATTTTAAATATGAATTTTCCAGGGCAAGCGGTGTGTTGTCATTGATTTGGATGAAACGTTGGTAC
Organism: Beroe ovata; assembly: GCA_946803715.1. NCBI lineage: Eukaryota > Metazoa > Ctenophora > Nuda > Beroida > Beroidae > Beroe > Beroe ovata. The sequence goes on along the minus strand of CAMPET010000002.1, from coordinate 589,639 downwards.
ACAGCTCCTTCAAACCGGTTCCCAACCCCGACTTTGTGATTCCAGTTGACTTGGAGGGGACGATTCATCAGGTAAATGTCTGATTCGTGTCAAGGAATGTTTGATAATACCATTCAAACAGAATGTGTATGTTTACTTGCATGTGGTGCGTTTAAAACTTATCAAACAATAATCTATTGTGTTTGACATGCGAAAATACTTCTATTTTAAGAATCATTGCGCGAGCGCTCTACACTGAAAGAAATCGGTAATAATGCATCGCATACTGCCTATGATAGTAGAGGTAAACCACCAATAATATTCAGGTGTACGTGCTAAAGCGACCCTATGTGGATGATTTCCTGGCATTTCTAGCGAACAAGTTCGAGTGTGTGCTGTTCACGGCAAGTTTAGCGAAGTATGCTGACCCTGTGTCAGACTTGCTCGATGTGCACGGGTGTTTCAGTGCCCGGCTCTTCAGGGAGGCGTGCATCTTCCACAAGGGGAACTACATCAAGGTATGTGCACGTGGTGCACTCGTGTCTCTTGGCACGTGGTGTATAACTTGTTCACACTGTTTATACAATTTTTTCCAAAACCAAATAGGATTTGGTTGTTTCTGTTCGCGGCATCTGGCGTTCTTTATTCTAAACTGTATGATATGAAAAAGAACGCGGCATATTTGACAGACTGCCGCCACANGTGTGTGTGTTGGTGTGTGTGTGTTTGTGTGTGCTGTGTATACTGTGTGATCATGTTCACGCGTCTCCTATGTGACACTGTGACCCATCATATTTTCAGTTCCATCGCTAGTGGACTATGTATGTATGTATTGGCACAGCTGAATCTAGGTAGACTATCATGGGGCCAAGTACCACGCCCATGCCCCATTGATTATCCTCCGATTCCCTGGCCGAACTTGACTCAGTAATTTGAGATAAAGGTCTTTGTAAGAAAAGCATAGCACGGCATCATTCGAGGCCCCCCGACTTTCACATCTCATGCATCATGCGATTGTACAATGTATACTGAAAATCGACTACTTTCACTGCCATTAGCCATTTTCATGTCCTAGTGACGCAGCGACTTGACACTATTAGATCATAGCACATGGTCACTATCATGGTTAATGACATCATCATTTGATTAGATTCCCCTGGCAAAACCCATCGTACTATGATACATCGTGATCTCATATACGAAAGTTCTGAATAGTGAGAGCTGTGGTGGTGATCTAAATCAAAGAGAGTGGTGTATATGGGAATCCAGGGTACAATAATAGTGGGTGTTCCTGTGCTATTGTCTATGTGTCTATGGTGTGATGAATATTGAATAATGTGTCTGTGTGCCTTGTCCGTATTAAATAATCATTACTGTACAAGTGTCTCCTCGGGTTACCCACAGAAACTGCAAAACGAAAAATCAAACCGAAATTTTTTGATTGGAGAATTAATTTATTCGAAATAAGCAGAACTTCTAGATAGATTTATGCAAGTCTGACAATTAGATATACAATAAAGAACAAGCCGTGAACCGTCTACTAACTCTACATGACTGTCAATGTCGGTTATAATAACGTCTACAGAATAGAAATCCGCAAGTCTGTAGGACCCTGTTCATAGACGTACAACACGTATTGAAGCCCGGTTCCTCATGATTATTCACACCCCATGATTATGATTGGGGCCCGAACCACACATCTCTCGGATATTGCTCACTATCATTATAACACGGTTGCCAATAAGCGGTAATGGGGCAATTATCTCACAGGATTTGAGTAAGCTGGGCCGCAACGTGGAGGACTGTATCATTATCGACAACTCGCCCACTTCCTACATTTTCCACCCTGACTACGCTATCCCCGTGAGCTCGTGGTTCGACGATGACACGGACACCGAGCTCCTCGACCTCATTCCTTTCTTCGATGTGGTCCAACACTACGAGGTACGGGTCCTGAACACGTGCAATAGACACAGGAACTCCCTGTTCATGGCACGTGTTCATTGGGGAGGTTAGGGGTGGCTATAGCTTCCCCTAGAATAGTTGTGTTGTTCTGCCCATCTTCCACTGTGATTTCAATGTGATTTCACTGAATATTCGTTGTTATGACAATAACAGCATGCAATTGACATCACAAGTTGAGAGTAAACATGCTCCAATAATATATGTCCTTATATGGCGAAATGAGACATTGTTATTCATCCCGGGCATTACATCCAATAGCTCATTCTCCAGAAACCGGGTCACCTTTATCAGATATCAGTAATACAATAATAAGTCACTATAATAATATGGTTTCCCGTCACCAATTATAACACTCATGGACAAACAACCCGCCCACCACAACTACAACTACCCCTCTGTAACAGATGCCCCACTAATATAACCACACCCCCACTAATATAACCACACCCCCACTAATATAACCACACCCCCACTAATATATCCACACCNTAACCACGTCCCCCACTTATATAACCACACCCCCCATAACAATCCCTCGCTAACACTACCCTGACTGCTCCCTGACCCCCCACAGGGCCCAGTAAACGAGGTCCTGCAGTATCCTCTCACTAACGACACTGTGTGAAAACTACAGCAGCGGCAGATATTTTTACTAGCGTTAAATCGTCTCTCCAACCCCCGCTATCTCCTTATCACATGTTCGGGATGTCGCACTGCGTGAGGAGGCAACGCAGTGTGACGAGTCACGTGGTTTCTGGCGCGTGACATGTAGCGCGTGACATGTAGCGCGTGACATAGCGATATATATGTGTGAGTTGCGCTATAATATTGCGGGGACAGTGTTTGGGTTTGTGGCAGAGTCACACTTTATCAAGCTGTAGTATGATAGGTGGGGCCAGAGCTAGTAGTTTATACAAATCGCGCTATTTTCCTGGGTTATTTTGTTTTCATCATTAATGCAGGCTCTGCTACAGTTATTTCATGATTTGGAATTCTTTTCTATTTACCGTCAATTATATCCAGGCCTCATATCAGCGCTTCAGACAGAATATAGTGTAGATAATTCATAATGTCTCTTATCGTAGATATATATACAGTGTTGGTGTTTTTATCTGATGTCAAATATTTCATTCCACTTCCGGTTCCCCTTATCTCCCCTTATATGAACTACACGTTACCTGCTACACGTTACCAACTACACGTTACCTACTACACGTTACCTACAACACGTTACCTGCTACACGTTACCAACTACACGTTACCTGCTACACGTAATGCTGCACGTGATCTGCTGATTACTTCTCGTATCCCAATGATGAAATTGAATACTGAATAGTTACGCGTATGTGTACACTTGGAAGAATAGGGCGGAAGGAAGGAAAAAGACGCGTAATTGTTAGCAATTGTAAGCAGTTTTTACTGTAAAGTGCGCGTCTTCTTCTTTCCGTCCACTTTTTCTTCCATGTGTACACATACCGGTTAACAGAGAACGGTATTTTAATGGCAAGGGGTCACGAAAACTCCAACTGACAGCGTCTATCGAATTGGTTCTCATCATTGCTCTCACGTGATGAAATTTTTGACCCCTCCCCAATAATATAGGGGGAGCCGTTTGGAATTGGAAATATTATGTAGTTAAATGTATACATAGTTCATGTACAAATACGTTATATATGTTTTAAATTCCAGGTTATATGATCTCAAGTTTAGTAACGGAATCAATATCGTTTATTAAGTTTTTCGCGTCAGAGAAAGTTAAATAAGAAGTTTTATGATATGATTCTCAGATAAGATTCTATGCCGCTATGAGTATGGTTATGAATACTGACTCATTACGACAGTTGGAGATAGCATGAAAATGTTTTTGTTAAAATTATGATTCAAAAAAGGAAGTGGTCATTCATTACCGTACAGTATATTTTTGGGCTATAAAAGTTACGGCCATTACCTTAATTTTTCCGTGGGATTTTGTGAACTCAATACGAGATTGATTTTCCTTTAATTGTTTGAAATTTAGTTCTTTTCAAGGTTGATCCGTTACGGTTAGAGAAATATACCCCATTCTGACATATCCCTGTACTCACAAATCATAATAGATGTTGTTATCTCTAACTTATTAGCTGAATATTTTCTGCATCTTGACTGATTGCCCTTATCGTTTTATGCTTCATGTTTTGAATTGTTGATAAGTTTTCAAATCCGTATCAAAGTAGGTACGAAAATGAGTATGTTCGCAGTAAATTATGTACAATTCAGCAGCCTGCTATATCATACTGCTATTGTAGCAATTAATATAGTTGTGATACTGATAGTCAGACTATTTTGATACTTTGTTTTCATGTTATGTAGACAGTAGAAGACGTTTTTAAAGTATTTTATTAAGTTAATAACGCTCGGGTTGAAATGATAAAATGTTGAAATAATGGCAGTTCTAAAGATGGAAGTAAAATTGCCACCAAATTGCCAGTTATCAGATCTTAATATCAGTAGACAGATCTGAATCTTGAATCCAAAACTCGGTTTTGGTGCACCATAATATTAGCATTCAACAGAAAGTTCAGTAAATGTGCCCATTTTATCGATAAGATGGCTTTATGGCAGTATGTATCACAGCTATGTATTAGTTTGTCAGTCGGTGACGAGCGCTAAGTTTCCCGAAGAGCCCAGTTCATTCTGACAGTGGTGTTGTGAGGTAGTAAACGACATTCATGACATTTTATAATCCGTGATGCTGGCCATAGAAATGATTCTGATTGCACTAAAGAATTTAACACTATCGTGTTGCTACGATAAATTTGAAATTGGGAATTCATGGTTCGTCCATAGTCAATGACTATTAGTCATAGTACATGGTTCGTTAGTAAATTATAGTCCGGTTCGTTCTTTTTAAAATCTTTATGTTAAAATCTTTATGTTAATAATTAGACCGCTGTAAATTCTGTGAGGAGAGAAAGAATTTGAACGTGTGATTTATAGCAAAGTATTGAGTCAACGTTCACAATTACAAAAACGTGTTTCCATGATTTCTACAAATTGCAAATATTGACTCTAGGGTCTGCCATTCGTCAAACCCTATTAGGCACTTTGCTCTGGCATCCGTCGACCGTCTCATATGACGTCATCGGCAGGAAGGGAGGACCAGGGGTTTCCAGATGATGACAATATGAATGACGGGAAGGGGGGGTTTGGCTTTGATGACGTCAGCAATTTTTGTTGAAATTCTTTCAGAAAATTTTGAAATTTATTGTTTTTTTTTTCGATAATTGTGAGATGCATACAGCATATTTATCAGAACATCTCCAGAAACATTTCTATTTCAGTTTAACATACTAAAAAAAGAAGACCGTCTTATTGATATTGACGCGCTTGAACGCTGGACACGGGGCGCATTTGTGAATCGGAGCTTGTTGTGGGACACCTAACTGCACACTATAAGTATAAGTTGCGAAATAAAATCATCGGATAAAATTGAAATTAAATTGAAATTAAATTGAAATATCATTTTGAATTGGTCATAAAAAAGATATCAATTAACGAGTAAGTCAACGATACAACGAAATCGCAATCTTTATGATTATCTAGAAGAAGTAGATTGGAGCAATTAAGCAAGGTTGTACTTGTAGGTACATCCATGTACAAAACAATTAAATTCAAAATGTTATAGGTATTTCACGACTTGCAATTTGCAAACAAAAACTTGGTACTTGGCGATAAGAATAAGATTCCAAACGTTCTATTATTAAAAGTCACAATTTAGATAATGGCTCGAGACGTCCATTGTTCAACCGCGACGAAGTAAAATACGCCAAATCGGACTATATGAACAAATTTAATTCAAACAATTCAAACAAACAACTAATATAGTAATGCCAAATATTGACTAGTCATCCAACTTTTCATTGCTTCATGAGATATTTGAGTTTCCGCTTCGTGTTTTGGGCGTCTTGGAGCTGTGATAGGTGGCGGACCAGTATGTCCAATTGTTGGGGTGTGGTGTTGGAGGTAAAGAGATAGGTAGGTAGTTTGATATTCGCCACGTTGCGAACCAGCCCCGAGTCTTCCCATTCCTGTGTAATTAGTGGTTGAATGGTAAGGGAGGGGGCGGTAAACGTCAGAATTTGGCATGTGCTAAATCTGGAATATCTGTCATGATGTGTTATACTTACCGATGTTTTTGGTGCTGTATTTTGAGGGACGAAATTCGTTTTGGTTACCCTGAAGCATTGTGGGTTGATAAACGACGATAGTTATGCTAGAATCATCTCTCACAGAATGGAAATTGAGGAATGATCAACTCACCCAGACATCTTTTCCGATAGGTGTTTCACTATCATATCCAATTCTTGTGGTGTTGTCTCACAAGACAGGAAATCTGTCGGGATTTTTATACTCGCCACATTGTTCAGTAGCCTTGTCCGGTCGCACACCTGTGATAAATAACATGACTCAATCGGCAGTGAAGATTCAAAAATCGGGCTTAAGTAATTAATTAACTCAACATCTAAAACCGCGCGCGGCGCAGCTTAATTGCAAAATTGCGCGACGTTTATCACATGTGAAACGCTAAAACGAGCAATAGTCAAAAATAGCAATTCTATGGTGCTTATTCGACAAGACAACAGAGAAAAATGTAGCTGAGGTATGTCATTGTGTGACATCGTTCCTCGACTTCCATTGGTGAACTCCATTGGTGAACTTATGTCACGTCCTGTGGCAACGTTTGAGACTTGGCGAAATGTAAATGACGCACCTCGGTGTCATCTGATGGTGTGACTGCAGAGCTGGTTACAGTGTGACAGGAAATGTCCTCCACTTCTACTATCGTATCCTCCTCCTGAACAAGAGAGATTGAGGTGACTTGTGACGTCAGTTACAGCTCCCGCCATTTATTATTGTGCTTCGCACTATGCTTCATTATTATATTTAAGGTATAGATTTGACTGCCAAGTCTAATATATATGCTTTCACTGCTAAATATATTTTGGAAGTGAACCTAACCTAATTCTCGAAATGTAGCATGGTGATATTACCTCATTTCCTTTACAGGAACTGATTTTATTAGGATCTGTTTTCCCATCACATGTCGCCTTGGTGCCTGCTGGATATACAGAATTTTCCAATGTCCAAAATTGGATAATTGGGGTCATTTCGCATCATTAGAAGTTGTTGAACGGATTTTTATGGTTCAAACTTAATCACAAAGCATCTGAAACGTAGTATTCAAATATAGGTTCCAAGGTGGATGAAGGGCCGATACCTGGTTTGTCAGTGCATGCAGGAGCATTTGACCGCTTCCTCTTGCCTGCTCTACCCTGAAACATGATTCTTTTATAACTAGGAAGTTATCAATACTGAATACTGACCAGTATCCACTACAATCATATAAAGAATCCTAAGGCTATAAAATGCTGCTGAAGAGGGGTGACTAAATTTCATAAAGTTCTCCGGGATATAGTGATTTTTTTAAAACACGCTGAGTATCATTTTACAGATCTCGTAATGCACGCTAAAAATTAAAAGGGCTCCTCATAATACACAGCAGTTGCCGTACTTTACAGAGTTCATAATGTGTAGGTGAACATTATGAAAACAGATGGATATCAATGATCCGACACAAAATATAATGACGTGAAATTTTTTTGATGGGCAAATATTGGATAATAACGTCAATGTGTTCATTTCCTGTTGACATGGTTGATTACACTGCCCGTAATTGACTGAAAAAGGCGATCACCATTTTTTGCAGTATTTGTCAACCTACTCGTTCAGAATGATCGTTTCTGTCAGTTTTCACATTGATATACTCCTCGGATTCTTTATAACCTTTAAAACCTCAGACTCATACTTTATGAAAAAAATAAAACACTCCCTTCGGTCGTGTTTTATTTGTGATTGAATCACTCGCTTTCAGCTCGTGATTCAATCAGAATATAATGCACTCAGACCTGCGGTCTTCGTACATTATATTTCATAAAGTATTCGTCTTCCGGTTTTAAAGCTTATATAATATACACATATCATATTTGGATTTAATAAGGTTATTTGTACGCCCTCCCTCCTCATATGATGTTTGTGAAAATGTAGCTTTTACCACCTACAAGGGCTTTTACCATCTATCAAAGGACATGAAATATTACCTATGGGAGCAATGAACCCGATTCAGAAATTATTTCACTATTTTTCATGAATTACTCATCCATTAATGGTATGCCACGTGAAATTGTTGAATGTGATTCACAATGGCCAAGCATCAGAACTGTAGCACTTTAATTTGGAACTGTTTCCATGAAACAAGCATGTAACCATGACAACAACTTTATTTGTGCGTGAAAATGGATCACATCAATCATTCACTGATTTTATGTTATGTCGCATCAGTTTCAAGCCAATAGCTTTCATAGCAGCTGCTGCCTATAACAGTAGTGCCACTGATTCTTTGCTACCTGTATAATGCTAACGTTAATTTGTAATCGCCGTGTTCAAGATCAGCTTTGTTTGTGATGTAATATAAATATTGCCTATAACCGTCTTTTCTCCTCATAGTTCTAGTTGTCCTTAGTCCTGAAAATGTGCTCGCCTCACCGTGATAACTAAATATCACCATGTGCTCTCCTCACCATGTGTCCTTCTCACCAGGTGAACTCCTCACCATGTGAACTCCTCACCATGTGTACTCCTCACCATGTGTACTCCTCACCATGTGTACTCCTCACCATGTGTACTCCTCAGCATGTGCCCTACTCCTTTCCTCACCATGTGTACTCCCCAGGAGCAATGTTACCTCTCCTCATTATCCTCCTTGCCGGTCCCACCACACTCGCAGAGTATTGCTTCCCTCAGTACTGTTTTGAAGATGATATGGTCTCCTTCATTATGTGTGATGCCGAGTACAACTTCTGCGAGCCTGGATCATGGTTCTACAGCGCGTACTGCTATTACCAGGGATTCGGTGACTACAGCTACGCTATCTACTGTGACGACACCACGCAGACCTGTGACCATGACTGGAGTAATGGTAACCCCGTGTGTGTCAGTGTGGTCACTGACCCTGCACCCACCACTGAGTCTCACAGTGCTGATTGGAGTGGTGAGTGGAGCGAGGAGTGGTCCGATTGGTGGGAGGATTGGCCTTGGGGAGATGAGTGGAGCGCAGAATGGTCGGAGGAGTGGGACGAGGCAGTGAAGACAGGGCTGAGTATCGTGTACACCATCATCATTGTGATAGTTGTAGTGATCGTTGTCAGCATCATCCTGTGTGTGCTGTGTTGCTACTACTGCGGTAAGGGGTGCTACAAGAGGAGCCGGAATCAGAACGTGGTCATCCAGAATCAAGTACAGCCGACAGCTGTTGACGTCCCCAGCTCCTACCCGCCCACTCCTCACTACAACACGGGTGGGAGTGTGGTGATCACTGCTCCAGGGCACCCATACCCTCCACAACCACCTCAACCTACCATGACATATCCTGGGCCAGGCACCTTCGTTAAACCACCACCTACTTACACTGCGTAGTGTCACTACTTTCACTGCGCCAAATTGGACATTGTTCATATCTGCTTCAGTTTCTCATGTTAATTGAACAATCCATTATCTAATTGCAGTAACTGCCATAGCTGTTGCAGGAATGTCTTATACAATTAGTTGTTTTTGTAAGTATCGGCTACAATTAAATCTAGCAACAATTTTTACAATTCAACAAGTTGAACAGCACTGAAATCGAACCCGGGATCTTGCGACTGCTGGAAGAAAGTAAAACGCTTTATGAAGTTTTACCGACTGCAAAAGGCACGCTTTAGTGATGACTGATGATCAATATTATCCCAGATATCCCTGTTAGAAAACTATAGAAAATTGTTCCCATTTTCACAGGTTTGCCAAAAAAAAGTGCTCGCCAGTGTTTGTCTGACTCGATGTGGAAATGACTAACATGATGTCTATTCAGCTCACGATGAGTTTATTTCCCTCGGATATTCTGAGTTAGACAAACTGAACGTCTTCCACTGGTTGTGTGGGTACTGGACCACATCGAAAAGCAGCATGTAGCTTGTCTTGCGCTGTGATTAGAGGGAATCAAGAGTTTCAATAATTCCAAGACGCCATAAATCTGGACAACACTTCATGAAATGCTGATTCAACATCTTTTCTAAACAATGAACACATGAGGGATTCATGACTCTGACTTTATTGTTCAGAGGCGTGCTAGAATAAACAGCACTGGCTCACTGACTCGGGTGAGCAAACATTATAACATTACACCAAGGCACTAGCCATTGGAATAACTTCCTTATTCAACAATCATGTTCGGAACTTTAGAACAAGTATTTTTTTTCTAAAAGAGTTGTTGATGAAATAATAGATCGTACAAAATTCAATACTTATCACCTACAAATTTTATTAATTCAAGACCAAAAAACGAAATCGGGATTATAGCAGCATTGGAGATAAATTTTATCAAGAACCCTTATTAGCTTATTATCCGACCCCATAGAACTGCTTCCCTCAGTACTGTCTTGAAGATGATATGGTCTCCTACATTATGTGTGATGCCGAGTACTACTTCTGCGAGCCTGGATCAGGATTTTACTAATAGGAAAATCTAGCAACAATTTTAACAATTCAATAAGTTGAACAGCACTGAAATCGAACTCGGGATTTTGAGACTGGCGGAAGAAAGTGAGACGCTTTATGAAGTTTTACCGACTGCCCGAGGTAATCGCTCGGGCAGTCGTTATGACCGATGATCATGACCTATAATATTATCCCAGATATCCCAGCTAGAAAACTGTAGAAAATTGTTCCCATTTTCACAGGTTTGCCAAAACAGTTCTTGCCAGTGTTTGTCTGACTCAGCAGGAAATGACTCACATGATGTCTATTCAGCTCACGATGAGTTTATTTCCCTCGGATGTTCTGAGTTAGACAAACTGAACGTGTTCCACTGGTTGTGTGGGTACTGGACCACATCGAAAAGCAGCATGTTGCTTGTCTTGTGCTGTGATTACTTGGAATCAAGAGTTTCAATAATTCCAAGACGCCATAAATCTGGACAACACTTCATGAAATGCAGTGTGTTTGCTGATTCAACATCTTATCTAAACAATGAACACATGAGGGATTCCTGACTCTGGCTTTATTGTTCAGAGGCATGCTAGAATAAACAGCACTAGCTCACTGACTAGGGTGGGAAAACATTGTAACATTACACCAAGGCAGTGGTGGTGCAACTTGTTCATCACAAAGCAAAGCAAGTTGAATGATTCTTGTTTACACCCACGAGCCATTGGGATAGGTAACTTCCTTATTCAATGTTCATGTTCGGAACTTTAGGACAAGTTTTTTTTTCTAAAGGAATTGTTGATATCCCATATTGTTGTCGATCCCATATCATACATACCGACAAATGGACCCGCCCAGCCAACAGCCCCCCTATCAACATGTCCAAGCCCCCAAAAACCAGCCAATACCAGTAACCCAGCCACCAATGAACTATTACACGTACAGCCAAATAGCAGGCAACAATGCTGCTGCCAGCTACTCCTTCTAAACGTTCAGGGAATGTCCCCCAACGCAGGCTCTAATTCCCAATGGAAGCTACCCTACCTCCAGAGCCTGTTAACCTCATCGTCACATTTCATCCCATATGCTTGTATAACAGAGTCGTGGGCTGAGGATTTCCACACAGATGCTCAATTCCATATCCC
>CAMPET010000002.1:556622-569557 GCA_946803715.1 Beroe ovata | reverse complement strand
GCGTGTGTGTGTGCGTGTGTGTGTGTGTACAATGTAAAATGCACATATTTATGAATGTGTGTGTGCTTTTGAGTCTATGTACATGTTTGTGAATGTGTTGTGTGTGTGTGCGTGTGTGTTTGTCTGTGTATGTGCAATTATTTGTGAATGTGTGTGTGTGTGTGTGTTTGTCTGTGTGTGTGTTTGTGTGTGTATGTGTAGAAGTTCTGTGTATGTATGTATGTGAGTGTGTTCTTGTGTGTGAGTGTAAATATGTCAATCACACATGCTTGTTACCTGGAAGAGAGCACATGTCATGTTACCCCATCAGTAGGTATAGGTACAATGTTCACANGTTCTGTGTATGTATGTATGTGAGTGTGTTCTTGTGTGTGAGAATGAATATGTCGAACACACATGCTTGTTACCTGGAAGAGAGCACATGTCACGTGACCCCATCAGTAGGTATCGGTACAATGTTCACATGCATGTTACCTTCTGCTTCCATTGTAGTTACCCTGATTCCTTGTGTACAATGTATACTGTTAATAATCATATAGACTGTTTCCCTGTGTATAAATCTTGAATCACTGAACACTCTNGTGTGTGTGTGTGTGTGTGTGTGTGCTTGTTTGTGTCTTCCGTGCTAGGTATTTAGATTATGCAGATTCAAGTAGGTAGTTTATGTTTGTCTCAGCGTATGTAAAGTGCACATATTTATGAATGTGTGTGTGCTTTTGAGTCTATGTACATGTTTGTGAATTTGTTGTGTGTGTGCGTGTGGTTTTTTACACAGGTTTACACAGGTTTAACAGGTTTTACACAGGTTTACACAGGTTTAAAGTTTAAATATGAGCTTACTGACGTAAGCTGTCANATGATTTTATTTTTTGATGAATAAACAAATAAATAAGAAAATAATGATGCCAGCATCATTTGTTAAATGATACCTGACCTGTTTCTCGCGCGCGGCGCGCGCGCCTTCATCGAAGGCCGAAACAGGCCTTCGATGTTCGCGGCTTGCATCAGCGGTCTGGTTGTCTGGCGAATGGCGATGCTAGACTTGTAGGATTTTACTTGTCAGATGTTACCTGACCTGTTTCTCGCGCGAGCGCGCCTTCATCGAAGGCCTTCGATGAAGGCGCGCGCGCCGCGCGCGAGAAACTGAGGTCAGATAAAATCTGACAAGGATTTTACATTTATACCCGTTACCGTCGGTGCGCGCGATTTTCAATCCGCGGCCGCCCCGATTTTCAATCCGCCCCTTGCCAGCAAGGGTAGGGTGAAATCCTACAAATGATAGATTGATAGACTCACTTCAACTCACTGGCATGGCAGGGAGTTAATCCTTCAACTCACTGGCAGGGAGTTAATCCTTCAACTCACTGGCAGGGAGATAAACCTTTATAGCTTAAAGTCCTCAACGCCTGGCAAACCCTCGCTCATTCTCAAGTTGTAAATCAAATATGAATCGACAACTTCAAATTAACTCACGTCAAATTTAACACATCAATATATGATGACATGAATCATATTGATCTTATGAATATGAATATAAATAATAATAATGAGATTGAAAAGGTTAAAATAATGAAAGAACTCAAAACATAGTAACTAAAACTGTTTGTCATCGCTCAATTCAACCAAGGTGTCATTGTCAAGTGTGATTTCCGAATACCTCTGCCGCCAATAAAAATAAAATCCGAATATGGAATAAATTCGACCTTTCATCGTAATATTATCAACATTACATTTCACATTTGTCCACATTAGCAACAAATTAAGCATTATTGAAAAATTAAATTTCCCTCAATTAAAAAGGATTCAAAATTGACTAAAAATATTCAAATGTAAAATTATAGTCATAGAATCGAACTCCGACGACACTGCGGTGTGTGACACGAGGGCAGTACACCATAATGATCAACTGAAGTTAAACTACACTAAATTTATAAAAACTCATGGTCAGTGGTAATTATGTTTTCGCACACGTGGCAACTGACACTGACAGTGTCGCCGGGGATCGAGTCCACGACTGGAAATGTTAATTAACCACCACGACATTGATCAATTATATCTAACTGCATGAATCTCAAATGATTCAAATTGAAATAACGGAACAAACATGACTATAGGGAATATGAGATTATCTGTATCTAGATCTGCCTCCTCCAAAGTCCCCCCTACGACCGCCCTCTCTATCCCGCTCGGCCTTCTTCCTGGCCCATCTCTCGGCCATGACCACCAGCTCATTGGGGACATGCTGTTGCGAATCAGACAGGATTTTGACCAGGTCACCCGCCTTCCTCCAATCCTCCCTGGTGATCAGTGAAACTGCCGTCCCCTCCCGTCCGGCTCGTCCAGTTCTCCCCACCCGGTGCACGTAGTCCTCCATGTCACGTGGGAAGTCGTAATTCACGACATGGGTGACGCCGCGCACATCCAATCCTCGGCTAGCCACATCCGTTGCAATGAGGATGCTGATGTCGCCCTCCTTGAAGCCGCCAAGCGCTGCTTCTCTGTCACACTGGTCTCTGTCACCGTGTATAGCATCACTCTTGATTTGGAGATGAGCCAACTCCGGTCTCATGTAACTGCGAGAGGGAAAGTGTGTGTCACATTAGCTGTCAACTGTGGGGGGGGGGGAGAATGTCAACATTGCGAGTAGGAAATGAGTAGGAAATACCGAGCATTTACCGGGTAATAAACTCGCTTGAGATGAAGTCGGCAGTTATCTTCTTACCCACGAATATGAGACACTTGTGTTTGGTGTGGTCTATCTGAGTCTCCACAATATCCTGGAATACAGCACTGTCACCATGGTACATGCATCACGTGCTAATGTGTTGCTCATCACGTGCTCATGTGCTGCGCATCACGTGCTCATGTGTTACGTGTTGAGCAACATGTTTTCACGGTACTCATTATGAAGTTACCTGTAAGATACCGAGCTTCTCATCCACAGTTGTCATGATGACTTGTTGTGTGACCGTACTGGCAGCCTTCAGATCGAGTGATCCCACATTCACAATGATGCTGTTGTTCATGTACTCGTGCGCGATACGGCGCACACCAGGGGGCCACGTGGCGGACGTCATGACGGAGTGACGGTCAGGTCTGATGTCGAGCAGGGTCTGGGGGCGGTGAAAATCCCGCGTTATTCCGACTTTTACATATACACAATTCGTGATCGAAATTCCAATTTCCGTAGAATGGAAAATTTGGTCAGTAGGGACTAGGGGGTCAGTAGAGGGTCAATGATATAAGTTCAATTACGACCGAAAATTCACTCACCTTTTTGATCTGAGGCTCAAATCCCATGTCTAACATTCGGTCAGCCTCATCTAATATGAGATAGGAGCATGAGTCGAGGTTGAGTATCTTGGACTCGATGAGGTCGTTTAGTCTGCCCGGAGTGGCGACCACAATGTCGACCCCTCGCTTTACGAGTTGTACCTGTTCCGACCTGTCTCCACCGCCATACACACACGCTGAACTGATACCGTGATAACTGTACTTGTCAACCTGGTGTGATATATACACAGTGCACTCAGTTGTCAGCAATAACATGAGATTGTTGACACGGGGGAAGGGCGGTACCGATGATGAACCCCCGGGGGGAAATATCATGAACCCCTGATGTGAATTGTCATGTGAATACCTCCCATTTTATCTGCAGTGCAAGCTCCCTGGTGGGCGCCAGGCAAAACACTGTCGGTCCTACTCTCTGGGATCTGGGCGTGGCCTGTGCCTCAATGTGGATGAATGCAGGCAGGAGGAATGCAAGTGTTTTGCCCGTCCCCGTCTGAGCGACGCCAATACAATCGTGTCCCGAGAGCAAAATAGGCCACATCTGTTTCTGTATGGGGCTGGGTTCTGTGAAACCCTGCTTGTATATTTCTCGCAGGATATCGGGGTATCTGTGGAAAGCATGCTCGAATGTGAGACACGGTTTGGGAATGGGCTTGTACACCTCGGGCTTTTCCTTGTCCTCATCCCTGATGTAATGCGACACCTCGATAGCCATGTTCTGTGCTCTGATGCGCGCCACATCCACATCAGATAGCCGGGACACCTCGGGGAGTTCAGTATAGAAATCCTTATTGACTGGGGGAAGAACTCCCCACCTCTCCTGCCGATTCCTCTCCTCATTTGCTGCGAGCTGACCCCAATCTATGGGGGCAGCGTAGTCTACAGAACCCTTATCACCGCCGTTATCACCGCCGTTATCACTGATAATTGCAACTAATTCACTGATCATTCTCTTTGCCTCTGCAATACCAGCTAGTGAACCTGTCAGGGTAACTTCTTTGTCATAACCGCCGATAGTGTCCTCACCAATGTCAATCTTCACACCCGTGTCATCCCTGATCTGATTGATCGTACAGCCTGATCGACCGATAATCCGACCCACAGACGAACTCCCGACCCTTATCACCTCCACCGAGTCGGAGTGGTTGGTCGCTGACTCTCGTGAACCACCACCTCCACTCCGATTATCGCGGATAATATCGTCTATCATTTGCACTGCACTTTGCACCGCGCTACCAGGTCCGGAGATTGTCACTTCCTTCTCGAAGTTGTCGTTGCAGTCGTGGGAAATGTCGATTTTAGCTCCCGTTTCCTCCTCTAACCTGGTGATGGTAGCACCTCTACTTCCGATAATACGACCCACTTTCCGTTCATCCACCAGTATAACTTGACTACTGTTTGTATCGGGCGGTCTGTCGTTATAACTATCTGATAACAGGGTATTGGAGGGAGGAGCAACACTGTCACTATGGAAACCATTAGTGGTGGTTGGTGAAGTGAAGTGGGTGTTGAGAGGGGGTTTAGAGGAGGGAAAACTCCCAGCATGATTGATCTGATTGAAGTTGTTCGACAGTTCAGCTTGGGTCAGCACCGGGGGACTGATGTTAGTGAAGAGGGTGTTGGGCGTGCCCGGATCTCTCTTCTTTCCCCTTCCCCTGCCGAAACCCCGGATTGTCATGACCTGAGAGTTGGAGAGTCCGCGATTAGGTCGTGACTTGTGGCTCAAGATAAGATTACTCAAATTTACGGTTACATCGTGTGGATCAAAATTGGAAGTTAAAAAGGCTGATAGCTGCGCGAATCCTTCAGGGTGATTCCAAAGTAAAATATACACACTAAAACGATTTAACCACGAATTTACCATTATTTAAGCTGCCTAACCGAAGACCAGGGTCACAATAATACTTATTTTTAAATTAAAGCATGCATTTTCGACAAAAATCTTCCTACTTATTTTCGCTTGAATCAAAACAAATAAGTTTAACAATATTGATACGTATCACTTTGGTCATCAAATATAATTACAGGAGAGGCAAGACAAAGTAAGAGATACTGTACAGCTCAATACATTGAAAATCCCGCGCATTTGGGAGGAAGGGTGTGTGTGCGTGCGTGTGAAATATTCGGGATACACTACCTATAATAACTGTTCTCTGAAACTTAGTACTGAGACCCTCTGATGCATTTCCAAACTGAATAAATACTTAAAAACAGTCTAAAAGTTGAGAATAAAATATCGGTTATATAATTATCATCAATATTATCACATCTCTCCTACACTCTTGTACAAAGTATCACAGATGACAATACATATGTATCGCCTATGATGCAGTACCTAGGAGATATCAAGATAAGATAAGGAAAGAGTTTATACAGTTTCAGGAGAGTTCGATCATCATACTGGAATCCAAGCAGCAAAATATACGATGGGCGTGGTTATTATAGTGGTAATAGTTTGATGCCCGCGTGACATAGGTACATATCTAGACTATACTTAAGTTAACTTTCGGCGAGACATTATAGAGTTACAGAACGGTAGAAAATCAGAACTACAAAATATTTGTTTTGATTAAACAGATCTAGCAAACCCCAGGAGCATTATGATTATACTAGTGTGATTAGTTAGAACATTATTGGTCTCCCACGAGGACGAGGTTTGGACATCATCCCGCGTGCTTCAAGACTCGTCCACCTCCCCCTCTATCTCGTAGATGTAGTCCTTGGTAGCGAGCACGTCTCTCTTGGCACCAATGAGCACCACTTTCGTCTCATTCTCCTCCTGCTGGTCCTTCTTAACGTCTATCTTCACATGGTATGCGTTCTCTATCTCTTTGATCTTGGAGCCCCCTTTCCCAATTAGACGACCCAGACAGGAGGTGTCGACCCACACTTCCATCGACCCCCGTCCCTCGTCCTCAGGTTCTCTGCGGGGCCTCTCCGACTTATCCTCGTCATTGACAATGTCCATGACAATGGCCTTGGCCTCCTCACATTGCTCCCTGTTGAAACCAGAAATGAGGATCAGGCACATTCCATCATCATTCTTCTCGTTGGAGTTCACATCGAGTCTCGTGTCAGTCCTCGCTTGGATCTCTGATATCTTGGATCCCTTTCGGCCGATGATCATACCACATCGCGACTCCGGGACCCACACCTCCAACACGATGTCTCCTGCAGCGGGTCCACCACCCTGGCGACCGTTCCTCTCTTTGCCACCCTCATTGATGATGCGAGTGATCTCTAACCTGGCATTCTCCTGCTGCTCGGGACTACCTGAGATAGCAACCTGCACCTGGCCGTCTCTTGCCTCGTAACTCTTATCTATCCGTATCCTGGCCCCAGTGTTCTCCTGGATGCTCCTGATGTTCGATCCCCGGGCCCCAATGACGAGACCGCACACGGACTCCTCAATCATCATCATGGTGGTATCGTGGCCTCTCCCTCGGCTATAGGACGAATCCTCAACGATATCCTCAATCATGCCCCTGGCTTTGTAACAGTGTTCCTGCCTGCCTGTTAGCCTCACATCGATCATACCGTCAACAGCGTGTTTACGTCGAGCAACATCCACCTGAACCCCCGTCACTTCCTGTATTTCCCTTATAGTTGATCCCTGGGGCCCTATCACGTTACGTGTCATTTCAACTGGGATCTGCATGGTGCACGAGTATGTTTCCTTGGGAATAGCACGACCTGGCCCGGTCTCCGACTCTGAGATCAGACTCTCTATGATTCTTCTCGCTTCCTCACATCGGCTCGGTTCGCCGGTCAGAGTCACGATGATCATGCCGTTGACAGCCGTGTCTCGTGACCCAACATTTACACCTACCCTCGTCTCCTGCTGAATCTCGCGAATTTTGGATCCACGCGAACCAATCACCAATCCTCCTTTGTCTTCAGGAATCTTGAACTCGATAGGCTCACCGGCTTCCTGCGCGATGCGTGCTGGCCTGGGCTCGTCCTCAATGGTTGCCAGAATCAGAGACCTCGCTTTCTTCACGGTCTCCTCGGTTCCCAACAACTTGATCACCGTCTTCCCCTCCTCATCTACCTCATCAGTCACGTCAATAGTGGCACCTGACTTCTCCACCAGCTCGCGTATCATTTGGCCCCGTCGGCCGATGACCTTGCCGACTTTTTTCCCGGGAACTGAGACTGTTTCTTTGACGGATGCTCCCTCCGAACCGTCCAATTCCTCTGGTTCCCGTCCACGAGCCATTCTGGGGCTATGGAAGAAAGATGAGAGTCAGCAATTGTAATAGGAGAGAAAAGGAATTGTTCATCTGATAGATCACTTTCTTAGGTTCAATGATGTCCTAAATGATGTCTTAAATAATAGATAACCACTCAAGATGAAAATTGATTCAATTGATTTGAGAATGTAAAAATTATAAAACAATCAACAGTTAACGCTAATAAGGACAATTTTGATGAAAAATTTGCCCGCATCATTCACAATCAACCTAGACGGATTAACCCGTAAAAAATGTTAAAAACCATCATTTTGCATAGGGAGTGTAGAATCATATCCATCGGAGATATAACGCTATTAACAGTTGGGGAAGGGATGTTCCACGACACAAAGCAGGCACAGGCTCAAAATACGGCTCATTCAATCACAATAGTTTCATGCGGCTGGTTAGAGATATCGGCAAAAAACTGGTTCATTGGCACAATGGTGGCTCCCACAAGGCTCTAATCCGAGCCATGTCATATTCCGGGCAGAGAATCACACTTTTATTGAAGAGGCTCGGTCATTCCATAGTTTAAATCTTGTTCAGCTCTGAATCGCATGACAGAGATACAATGGGCACAGTTCGGATAATCAAGTTTCCATTCGGTCTTCGGGTCCAAGCAAGTAGAAATTCCAACTAGAATAGTTGAAAATAAGAAAGTTCCTTTGCACTAAAACACATTTCCCGTTTTATCAAGTTTCGGGTAAAACATCCATATTCCAGAATAAATTAACTGAGGTAGCTGAAAACCCTCTGTAACTGGAAGGGCCAGGGCAAGAAACAATATTCCAAGATGGTTCATCACCAAGCAGCTTCACCAGTGGATGGACCCCATCCTGACCCATCTCCATTGCCTGTGGATGCAGCAGGCTGGCCCCACCCACTGTCCGAGGCAGAGGCAGGCTGGCCCCACCCACTGCCAGCCCCTCCCGAGGTGTCCCAGTTGCTATCACCACCACCTCCGCCATCACCGTAGGAACTGGACTCAGGTTTCATACTTCGCTCCGTCAGCTCATCGATGTGATCCTTGGCCTGAGCAGTGCTGGCTGGGGATCCGGTCAGTATGACTTTCGTATCGTCATCCTTAATATCGTCCTTCTGAATATCAACTCTCACACAGAACGTGTCCTGGATTTCTCTTATTTTGGCTCCCTTTTTTCCCACCACTCGACCCAATCTGCACGTCTCCACCCATATCTCGAGGGGCTCTGCGTCGCTGGGCATGGTGAAGCCCCCTCCTCCTCCACCACCCCCTCTTTCGGCAGTGAGCTCCTCAATGATTCCCCTCGCCTTTGCCCTCTGACCATCCGACCCTGATAGAGTTACCATCACCTTTTCATCATCATCGTTCTCCTTGCGGTGAACCTTCACATTACACCCTGAGTCATCCTGAATCTCGGCTATCTTACTACCGCTCCGGCCAATAACTCGACCAGCCTTGTCAGCTGGAATCCAGATGTCTTCATCAGATGACGGCCCGTCAGCCACTGCGCCATTAAACCCGCCCCTGCTCGTACTCGAGGCGCCGGCATCGTCACACATCCCATTAAACTTCATGCAGATCTCGTCTATTAACTTCTTTGCGTGGTCGCAGTTTAGTTGGGAGCCCTTCAAGGTCACAGGAGTTTTCACATTATCTGCTTCGCGCTTCTCAATGTTTATTTCAGCTGATGACTCAGCTTGCATATTTTGGATATTGGAACCCCCTTTCCCAATGATGCGAGGCAGATTACTGTTCAACACATTAAACTTGATCTCGACTTCCCTATCCGGATCGGCGAATCTGTCGGTGTTGCTATCATTGTGCACCGTTCCCCATGCATCTGTAGTGGTAGCACTTCCACCACCATTGGCACTTTTCCAGGGATCTGATGTGCCATTTGAGCTGGCGCCGCTTGGGGCCTGGTCACGTGTTGTTATTCCTGCCCCGGTGCTGAATAGCTTGCCCTTTGGGACAAATCTTCCTCGACCCCGCCCAATGACCGGCATCCTGAACAATCGATGAGGATGAGCAGAGAGCAACATAATCAATAACGTAATCAAATGTTAGTGAGAACCTGGGTTATGAAAACGGTACGGGAAATAGAGGAAGGTATTCTTGGGGAAGGGCCCCAAACTTTTTAAGTCACGTGACAGCGTTTGGCCAATAATAACTCAGATGCAACCAATTGAAATAAAGAAACGCTGTCACGTGATCAAAATCACCTCCACAAGAATACCATTCTCTATCAAACATGCTTTTGCCAGCAAGAATCAAAAGGAACACGATAGAATGAAACTACCAGTGATAATGTGTGGTACAAATAAATTAATGAAGCCGTTGATTCAAAATATATTACAAATCAAGCCAATAAAATCGACCGAATATCTTGTGCGTGTAATAATCCCTATTATAATTTGGCATTCTCTCTTTTATTATTATGTTTTCTGTGCGTAGCATCGAAGTGCGTGTTGCTATGGTTGCGTATGAGTTGCACGTGCAAAAAGTAGTAGCCTGTAGGCTCATTTCTTATGGTGCTGTTTCGATTACGTTGCTCTCTGCCTGTTGATAGGAGAGACAAGAGTTGCACGTGCAGTTTGATGCGCGCGCAATGACAGTCATATATCGCATAAATTGTTTTTTGTTTTGCACTGAATCATCGACCATACGGCACACACTGAGTGAGTGACCTGTTTCTGCCATCGCTTGGAACCTGGTTTAAAGCTACTACGTCCAACATCTTTCACAATACGTTAGTCATTTCAGTATCTGATGCGTTAATGTTTATCGTGACTACTTTAGTACTTGACGGGCTCCCTAGTACTATAATAAACCAGATGAACAAGCTTCATCGCGATTTGTTAGCTGGGAGCATCTGCTCGGGGTAAGGGATGTACAGCTTGCCACTAGCTCCAAGATGCAGTGCCGCTCCGTGGACTTTGTCAAGAAAGTCCGGGATCTCTGGAATTGAGACTCATTACAAACTGTAGCAATAGTTTTGTCAGATGTTATCTGACAGAGCGATCAGATATCATCTGACAAGCAATTAATGATATACATGTTCCATTTGACTGTCAAAACCGGAGCAGTTTCAAACTTACTGGAGTTTGCGAGTTTATCCTTCACTTGATTGGGGATTGGCATTCCGAAGTCGTCGTAGTAAGTCAGGCAGTAACTCATTCCTTTCTGAAAGGCAGGTTCAAGAGAAAGTAAGTTGTCGAAAACTAACAGATAATGTGCGCGCCATGCGCGCGCAATAAAATTAAACGGAAAGTGCTCAAATCCCGTATTTAAATTGGTCGCAACGTGGCTAAATGCTAACAATTCATAGAAGAACTTTGGCGTTTCACTGTCATAAATTGATTCTCGAATTAGGAGCAAAATCAAAGTTACACCCCCGTTCTCACCTGATACAAATCCTGGTCGCCGCGAATCACCAGCTTCGACCCGTACTTCAGAACCCGTACAAATTTGGGTGATAACGGTTTCGACTTGTGCGTGATGGACCGATTAGAGATGACGATTCTGCTGGATGCAGCATCCATAGCATGAGTCCTCTCGAACACGTAGTCTCTATCTTGCAGGGGGAAGGGGAACTTGGTCGCCCAGTAGACAACCTCACGGTTGTTGGTAATGTTGTCCACAACATACAAACTGCTCACAGACTTATCCCACACACTCCTATACTGATCGTTAACCTGCGCGTTGTAAAACTCCACTGCGCTGATCGTGTCAAAGTTACCAAATATCTTGTATAGCGAGAGATTCTCCTCAGGCAACACTTTCTTCCACATGGTCAGTTTATCCTGTCTCAACTCGAGAGTCCACCCGTTCTCGAGCAGTTTCCCCTCATTCTCGATCTCAATCTCGTCCACCAGGAATGAGTCGTTGTAAAATGTACCCACCGAGTCCAACACAATGTCTTTCAATTCGGGATCCTCTGTGTCGCAGTTAGGGACGTTTGAAGTAATGTACTCCATGATTGATTCGTCCCGCTTCTTCTTCTTGCCGCCGCCAACTACGGAAATTTCCCGGACAAAATCAAACTTCTCTGTTATTGTCTCGGGGATGCGTTCAGCAATCTTTTCCTGCATTTTCTCATGTTTCTTCCTGATGAACTGTTCGATACGGGCCATTGCTTTGCGGGACACTAGGGAGATGGGCGGATCACCGCTATTATCTGCGTCTATCTCCGCTTTAAACTGCCGCACCGCTGCCTTGATCCGCGGCACAAGGACCGTGTCGCCCTCTGCGTCTCCCCGCCTCCTGTTCTGTGATATGATCTCCTCGGTGAGGCCTATGTCCACATGGTGGTGATTAGGCTCTGGACTAGGTATGGGCTGCGCTACAACGGGCCCAGGTGGCTTGATAAGCCGCGCACTTATATTCTGAGTTATGTTGGATATGGCTTCCTTGGTTTCTTCCAGAGTTTCCGTTACTTGTTCAACTATCTCCTCAGCCTCGATACTCGCTTGTTCTGACACCATGTTAGCCTTCTCGGATATGATGCTGGAAAGTGGCTCATTGTTGAGCCGGTCAGTGAAGTCTTGTAGGGAGGTGGCTAGCTTCTCCCTCGCCTCCTCTATCTTACTGAGTGTCTCAGACGAGGAGGGCAGAGATTCGCGCAGCTCATCCAACAACTTCATTCGTGGTGACCTGGGTGGAGCTACGCAGGAGAAGGTGGTGTCTTGACTGTCAATAGGGGAGAGTTCGCCATGGTTCAACTTGGATTCTACTAAATGCCTGGGGGGTGTGGAGTCAGGCAGTGGGGAAATGAGGAGTCCATGGATATTTGAACAGTGTACAAGAGAAGAACAAAAACGAGCGAGTACTATAATAGAAGATAGTTTTACACGCTTGATAATCTCGACCCCGGTAATTGTTCATACACAGACACACACTCACACACAGACACACACACAGACACACACAGACACAGACAAACACACACACAGACACAGACACAAACACACACCAATATGTCAGGAGGAGAGTGTGTGTGTACAAGTCGGACAAAAAGCAAGGAACAATAAGTGGAGTGAAGCGACCGCTAGCCATTAGTTGTAAACACTTAGCTAACTCAAGTAATAATACTGTACCATAACTCAGTATACACTGACGAAAGTGGTACTCTGTAGCTGTGTGTGTGTGTGTGCATGCTATAACAACCACTATCCAGCTATCCTACCTACTATCCTAAAACCCCATGTTATAAGAAGATAATGATGTTGTATCGCCCAAAAATAGCAACAATAGTTAAATATCAATAGGTATGTATAGTACCTATGTGGCACGAGTAAGTCGGAGTAAAGATAGGATCTGCATATGAAACACAGGATGCATAACAATACTGCTGGAGTGAGAGACGCAAGGAGGAGAAGGAGAGTAAAAATCCAGTGTTTGAGTGTGTGTGTGTGTGTGTGTGTGTG
>CAMPET010000002.1:536708-556482 GCA_946803715.1 Beroe ovata | reverse complement strand
TGTGTGTGTTTGTGTGTGTGTGTGTGTCAACTGCAGTATACAGTTAGACAAACTCCCTCATCCCCTCTCTCCCACAATGACAGAGTACTTGTATACCACTACGACTACTACTGCTGTGAAGATGGGGTAATTAATACTCCTCTCTCCCCCTGCATAATATATAAGCATTGCTCTATTTATAGAGTACAAGAGGCAGGATATAGAGCCACTCTCTCTCTTTTCTCCTTGCTCTCTTTTCTCCCTTGTCTTAACGCTTGTGAATGCATCATCAGTCCTACTCATCAGATTATTGCAAGCACCCGTTCATTCTCTGTTTCAATACAACGTGACATGATTTCTTTCTATGTCAGCCATCCGATGGTGATAACTATTTAAGATGACAATATTTAAGATGCAATATGTACGACGATGTGGATGAAAGCAGCAAGGCCTCACTGCTGTCTACTAAGCATGGTATGAAATAGAGGTAGATAATGCAGGTATGGGCTTCAGGTCAAAACAACTTTACCATGTACACGATTTGGAGAATTACGAGGAAACAAGCATTTCATAATACAATGGTAAGTGACTATTATATAGTGAGAGCACTTCGGACAAGCCCAGTCATTTACCAAGCTCCGCAATATACCACTTAATCACTAACCATGAATGTAAGTACTAAGTAAGCGGATATCGTATGGCCAGAAACTTTGAGCTGTGAATCAGTAATATCGATACCAACTGGTATCGATACCAACTTACATACGAATACATAACTGCATGACTGTGATGAATACACCAGCAAACCGATTTCGAATGATCAAAACAAGTGAGGCAATGTACTGCCATTTATTAACTTACTAGACAACAGACTTAAACCTTTCTGAAGAAATCGACAGGGAAACAAAACAGAGTGGCGGATGAAATCGACGAATTTGACAGCTGCAGCACATCTAAAACGAAGTTCAGTAATTTTATTGTATAATGAGACGATGACAATTATACTGGATAATCACACAAGGTTGATCTTGGACAATCATGGCTCATATATACACACGGGTAATATTATTGTACTGCATGAGAACATCTGCGTGATCTTCTGTAAGAGAATAAGGGGAAGCGCTTACCTCTCCCTTTCTTGCTTGTTTTCTTGTATTATGAGAGATGCCGATAGGATGAGAGCTCGCCTGAAAACAAAGATATCACATGGTTTTATACAATTCTCATTTATAGGGGTATTTTTACAAACATCCCAAACATACAAAAGAGATCATTGCCATCATCATAATTCATAGCGTGGCAAAATAAAGATAAGCCTACCCTCTGCGAGGGATCCACTGCTTTGAAATCTCATTAGCTTGACGCTTAGCTTCCCTTCTCAGGTATCTACAAATACCAAACCAGGTCAATCTGGTTCCTGGTCCTACTAGATTCACCATGTGATATAATGCCATGATGGTGAGACATAGCTGAGGGATATGTCGATATGAAGCAGGTTCTGGTAGCACAGACGTCATTTGAACCCACCTTTTATACTTTCATGCGAGGTGGGTCTAAACATTCAAATGACATATCACAAGTCATACCCTTACCATACTCATTAATGGTAAAAATAATTAAACAATGTCAAAAATTGCGAAAAATGATCAACTGTGAAATAAAAGTGTGAGGGACAAGAGTAGATAATTCAAAATTTTATCTCTCACTGATTTAGTTCGTTAAGGTCACAGATCAAATGCCCTTGACACTTTGACACTGAAAAACATTACAGCTGATGAAAAATCATTTCAGACACTGAAAAATGCCTCTGAAACTGAAAATAATTGCAGCTCTGTTGACATGTTTACATGATCACACTAAAAAATAAGGGAAATATTCTAAAACAGATGGCAGTCAACTCAGATGATGATCATAGATTTCGATCTATGAATCAGATTGGGAAAATTATTCCAACATTATGCCAAACATGCTTTGCTCTATAGGTTTTTTCACCCAACAGCCATATCCCTGATTTAAAAAGTGTTCCATGAGCATCATTTTGACTTTGCTATATTCCGCAGCATCATTTTTAGCTTCACAATACAGTTTGTCTTTGAACTTATCAAAGATATTTTGTGTTTTACATTCGGCGAGGAAGAGTCGGAATAACGAATTCTTGCAAATTCTTGATTGTGACATCTTGCCATCATCAACTTTCCCATCTGTAGTTTTGGTTGCTTCAGGAACTGTGTCGCCATAAGTCCAATTGAAGCAAAAGTTCGAAGCTTTTGAAACTGATCTAGGTTCTGCAGTAGTTACAGGCAACAAAAGTGGGACATTCACGCGATAGCTAGGAGGAAGCATTGACTCAATACCCTCCACCTGAAGCCTGCCATAAATTGCTCTTGACAGATGTGAAAAACTGAATAACCTCCCAACAATTATTGATGAGTAATATACTGGGTTCATGAAATGGGATAGTAAGCAACCTTGTATTCCAAGGACATTTGATCGACATAATTTATCACTACAAGACATTGTCCTTAGTCTCTGCCCTGCAAGAATACCATCCCAAGTTAACACTGCTTCTCCTGCTTTCATAACAGGTATGGTGCCTTCTCCACTCTCAATTTTTGTTCGGAGTTGACCCCTATTAGAACGATTAGGGTGACCATCTTTGTCCACAACCTGAGCTTGCTCACCCTCTTGTTTTGGACTATATATTCGTGCATCACCGCAAGGCGCAGTATTGATGTACAAATGAAGAGTGAACTCATCTTTTAGCTTGTATTTTCCATCCTTCAATTCCAAAACAGAACTTCGTTTGTCATTAAAAGCTTTCAACTGGCCATACAGGAACTTTATGATGCACCTTCTGATCTGAATTTCAGCATGGCTATCATTCAGAGCCTTTCCATCAACACCCAGGAAGTCACCACCCAAAACTTTAGTGCCAGTTGTGATTGCGATTACTTCCATGTCACCATCGGCTTTGAAACTTTCATTACTGTCACTGAAATCATTATATAGAATTGCAGCTGCTAGAACCTTCTTCTTCTTTTGATGATCTTTGAGATGTACACAGAGTTCTTCAAACTTCTTTTGAGCAAGGGAGGCAACTTTGTCAGCAAACAGTTGATGCTGAATTTCGATTTTAGGCATTTCCTTTGTAACTTCTTGCTTCAAGTCACTTTCGTTGTACGATATAGAATACCCAATGCTAGCCAGGGCTTTTGAAGCACAAACCTGCTTTGCTTTCTTTTTATTTGTGGCAACGCCTTCATATATTTGACCATTTAATGTAAGTTTGCATACAAATGAGGGCGTATTACCATTTTTTGGACCTTCAGTTACTTCGTACACACAGGCTGATGGACCATATGTCTGATTCACGATCATAACAGGGCTATGCCCCTCAGCAAATGATATGGCTTTCACAGAACCACCTCCCTCATCGATCTGGGCAGGTTTACAGACAGGGTGGACAGGATCAATCGCCTTCTCATCACAACTCTCTTCTTTTATTCCAAAATTAGAAACGAGCCCGAGCCTCTGCATAATACAGTCTGACGCTGCTAATCTCTTGGCCTCTTTTTTGCTTGGGGCCGTACCGTCATAGAACTCGCCATTGATATGAAGTGTTACAGAGAAAAGAAATTTTCCATCTCGGGATATCTGTTCACCTTCGATCCATTCAGCACATGGATATTTCTCATTGATGATAGATACTGGGTTTTTATTAACGATCCCAAAGTTGTTGGGAGCTGTGTTCTTCTCACTCCAAAACTTGACTTTTTCAGACTTTAAATCAATTTTTGGTCTCTTGATTTCCCGGGAACACTCTATCGGATCAATAGGAACAGTCTCACTCTCGATAGTTTCTTTATCACTATTATGATTTATTTTAGGAATTACGAACTTTCCAGTTCCTTTAGATTCATCATCATCTTCATCCAAGAATTGCTGAACTCTTCTCTTTTTTGCCATATGATCTTTATACTTGAGTTTCTGAACAAGTACTTTTGATAGATCACAGAAAACAGACTCTTATTTCCATTCGTAGAGTAAGAAGTTTATGTGGACAACCGACAATGTCCACTTGACATACCAATATATGACATAAGACTCCACACAACTTTGTCAAGCGTTTTCTGTGATCATCAAAAATATATATTCAAGAACTCAGTTATAAAGTGTCGCATATATGAAATATGAAAGCAACAGTGAAACCTACAGTTGCATATCCACAGCAAAAACAATTATGGCATATTGATTCTTTGTCACACATATCGATCATCCTTCAAGATGTTCAAGGCAGCTTTAGAATGGTTTATTTTATCAAGACGAGCATAATCATGAGTATAGTTTCGAGGAACAGTTTCTTCTATTTCTTGTGAGCTACTGTCTACTGGTTTGGAACTGGAGAGAGAGTTTAAAGCCTGATCAGTTTTCTCAATATTCTGTATTTTCGTACTGAGTCCAAGATCCACTTCAGGAATTCCTGGTAAAACAAAGTAAGTCAAAAGATTGATGAGCCTGTGCAGTGGGCATATATGTGTATTGTGTATATGTGTTTTGTGCATACTGCATGCAGTCACAGCACATAAAAGGTAAGAACCTGTAAGAACTTGATCACTAAGCATATCTTCAGTGAGTGAGACATTGTGTGTCTGCAAGTGGTCAGGAACTTTGAAAAGTTCATTGATTCTCTGTTGATACTGATCCTCTACTTCAGAGCTCGATTTGACACCTGTTACAATATGAAACTGATGTCAAACTAAAATTTTAAAAAAACATGTGTTATACCTAATGAAATTGATTGAAAATATGGGGGAGATACTGAGTAAGGGGTACGTGACAGAGTATCATAGAAACAATTAAATATCCCTCATTAGCTCCTAGTCCTTGATATATCTATATTATAATTGTCTGGTTGTGTGTCTGTTTGTACGTCACGAAACTGAGTGTGTTGCAGTGTTGCACGTTCAGATTTTGGACTATAATAAGCGTTGCCACAGTAACACTGTAGAAGCGAACAGCTGCAGGAAGCTCAGTTTTGATGATGATGCTTTGATAAGTGATTACGTTGTCCTCTCTGTTGATAGGAAATCAGCAATGATCACCTTAATCTTGATAGGTTTTGGGTGTACTACGCTAAATTACTTCGCTGTCAACAATTGTGCTAAACAAATAAACGGAAGTCAAACAACTGGTCAGATACAATCATCATTATGAAATGGGCGATTTGTTTCCAAATGCTCCTTCATAAATTCTGAGTTTCGATTATGTATCGCATCAAGTCAACTAAAGCCCAGGCTCAAGCCCATGCACACGTCACAAGAGTTTCATGTGCAGATTTTCCTGCATGCACGTTTTTCTTTAGCAGATGACGAAACAAATGAGTTTGTAAACATAAGTGTGTTAATTGTCGTTTCAAATGTACGTCCTGTTATCGTATCCAATAGGGAGTGTATCACGTCCTCTTGACGAGTTTTTTAGTACACATATAATAATATGACAGACATATAGTTCATGATGACATGATGCTTCATGTTTGGATTTAGTACCTAACTGATCATCAGATACTCAATATAACATTTGAATGTTGATGAAGTCTTATGAAATCTCAACATCAAGTCGTACATTGCAGTTTTAATATATTTGTTTCCAATAAGTAAATAGGGTGAAAAGTACCCACCCCTACGCTGAGCAAGTTTGTTTTCGATATATCGATGCATGATATGATCTTCCTCTTTCTGATTAGATTCAGCACTAAATGTGTTACCAACTTGGAGGCCATATCTTTCTTCTGATTTTTCACATTGTTTATTGGTTGAGTGGCCAACAACGTTTCCAGATAAAGCTTCTTCTTGAGAGACTATCCTGCCAACAGCTAGTGAAACGGCATTTATTCCACTTGGCCTAGCTCTGCCTTTCTGAATGTCTTTGATATCACAGACCTTCTTTGGAAGCTCACTTGGCTCAATGTCGGAGCTGCTGCCAGAAGATTTGCGCCTTTTTCTGTATATTCTTTTAGCCATGACTCATAACTAGCTGAAGTAAATTATTGTAATAAATGACTCTGTTTCTAAATATAACATCGCTTTTATGATTTGGCATTATCATTTGTGTTGGTCATGGCCTGCGTATGCTATCAGAATAGGAGGTTATGATGCAAGAAGTATTTGCCTATAGTCTGAGACAAGCCCATTTCCTGTGCTTCTATTTTGAATGCATAAAGGCCCATTCACAAATTATGTTATCAGCTGAAGGGGGTTTCCAAATGATTATGCTTGATTACAGAGGCCAGGGGAGGGGGGATTTGACCTTGACCTTGTTGTTATGAGTGATTAGCTAGGATAGAGAGCTAGACTGTTTCGGTAGGCAGCTTTTGCAGGGGAGCTAGGTAGGAAATCTGGCAGACTGCAGGGACAACAGATAGAAAACATTTCGTGAAAGGAATGTTCCCCGGCTCCTGTACCTACATCTACCGAACAAGTCTAGTTCCCATCTGTTTGAAAGTGTCACCTCATGAAGGGTGTGGTTCTTCACCACGTACTTAACTTAATCTATGAGTGAGTCTAGGTTCTCTACAATAGACTTTGAAGGAAGCTGTAGACGTAAAAAGCATACCCATGGCTTTTCGTTTTTACACCATACTACCCTCTCATAAAAAATAATAAAAAAATCTATTATATTTATACTTCATGATAAGATATATTTCAGAAAAGAAAGATTCTTTTGAGACATCAATCTGCAAGACTTTTCTCCTACTCCGTACTTGAATACCAACAAGATCACTTTGAGTAAACATTAAACATTGTGGTGAGCAGCAAGATCTAAATGAATCACACCGCACCAAGATGAGTGGTGTGCACTGTGCAGGCATCATCAGTCAAATACCTACCTCAGCTTTCGGGGTGTTTAAATAAAGCCAAGAGCTTTTTATCTGTATTCATTTAGATTTATTTCAAATGCAAGGTGCACTGTCAACGATATGTTTGATTATGTTGTTTTCATGGCACAGCTGTGCATTAATTTAACTTGATGTGCCACTGTAATATGAAAGTTTAAATTACTATCATCATAAACAGCTTTGGAACACAAGAATGAAATTTGTCGATACTGATCTTATTAGTTCAAAACAATGATAGAAGTAAGTCTTATTTGTTCATATACTAAAAGCTTCCTTTGATCTAAGACTTCAGTAGTTGTTTAAGTAATTTCTATAATAACAACAACAGTGCTGTTGAGTACCCTTTATACTTCACTTCCATCATAGAGAAGAGTTGAGTGGGAATCTGTGTGAAGGATGGATGTGGCTTCTCTGGTAGGCTTTAAGATATGATCATCTGTTAGCATCTTCTAGACTGTGCCCTTTCAACATGGAAGATCATCATCAGCAACAGTAGCAGCATTTGATTTTTGAAAAAACTGGAAAATTGATTCTTGTACATCTGAATAACCAGACTACTACCAATCATACAGTTGACACAGGATAAGAGGATAAGGTAAGTCATTAAGAGCAACCAAACATATTAAATTCATTGAAAGAGGTACTTTAGAAGAGTGGATTTTGTTTCTTTTCAGCCATACAGCAACAGATTCGGATGCACCTGACTTAAGTTTTGAAGAAAATTGGTATTGAATTAACTGAGCTAGAATCAACTTCTGAAAGCTCTGAGTGAGCCTTCTACAATAGTTAAAATGTGGATTTATCAGTAGGTTTGAGATGTACAAAGTGAGACAAATTCAGTTATCAGTTGACCTTGTGTCACAGCATATGTGAAGCGATCAATTCAAGCTTTCAAGAATCTGTGCATTCAATTCCATTACAAAGTTAATTGAAAGCAAAGCATATGTACACAACTATAGCCAGTAATGCAACAAGAGGCTCAGCCAGTACCATCTAGTAACAGAGTAGTAACATCTCTCATCACAATGGAATGTGAAGCAAGGACCACAGTCCTGAAATTAGATTTAGTAGATTTAGTAGATTTAGTAAGTGATCTGTGAGTGGGCACTTGCCACTGGGAGAAATTCAATTGACTGTGTCTCACTTGTTCCTTAATCGCTACAATGCAAGGAAATTCCCAACAGGCTTATGCCAGTGTGAGGAAGCAGGTCAAGATGCATTCCACATTGTTGCAGAATGCCCACTTGTTGATCAGGAACTTAGGGGGGGCGGTTTTGGATAGGTTGGTTGCTGGGAACGGAGTGGATAAAGAAGAGGATCTGATTCATGACCACATCACTCTCCTAAATTGTGCCAGGGATGATATCTTCATCGAAAAGGTTATTGGGATCATTGAATCCAAGGTGATAAATTTTAGAAGGAAGATCTTGTTGAAACCATAATTTAGATAGACATTTGTATCTATGTAGTAAGTTTCAGTTTCCAGAAGTAACTAGAGTTGTAGTATTGTAACAGTTTGGTGTGAAGCCCATTTCCCCCTATCACATAGGCTCAATTTAACAGGGTATTTCTTTTAAGTCAACAGGGTTCATTCCAACTTATTAGGTATTATTTGATTGTATATTATCTTGTAATGGGCTTTAAGTGAAGATGGTTAGACCCATGGTTAAGCTTCCCCTCACAGTAACAAGNCAAGGAAATGTATCTGAGGCGTGGATATGAGATTCCTGACATTGCTACAGATTCAGGTTCAATCTTTGCTACATCCTCCAAACATGAGATTCTATAAACGAAGCTGTCTTTTGATCCATCTTTCGCGGAAATTGTCCGCGCGCACAGTATAATTCTGTGACTCCAGTGGAACATTCTCAAAACCGACTTTTAATCGCGCGCGAATGTCCAATATGACCGGCCAACTTCAAATACGCGTACTTTAATTCCCCCTTTTAGTGAGTCCATGCAGGAAATGTTTATGGACTTCTGATTTATTGAATGTTGCGATTTCAGAGTTATTACATTTAAATTTATAGGATTTTGATGTATTTATTGGGGACTTACATTTGGTTACTTATCTGTGCATTGTAGGCAATCTGTAAATATACTAGATTTTAATAATAATAGTATTAATAATGTGTCTCACTGATTCCAATTTCTAATCATCTGAAACAGGTACTGCTACTAGTCAACAATCAATGCATATCATCCAATTAAATTTTTCAACTCATATCAAAGTAACTTAGCTTCTGATACCTTGACACCTAATTGATTATTTATATAGATTGTAGGGTTACTCCCTACCCTTGTCTGGAGGAATTACTATTGAGCGGTGCTGATGGTAGGGAAAACCCCTAAAATGATATTGATAATCTATCACTTGAAATGTAATGCCACTTGTACTAAATTCATTGCCCAAATTTTTCTTATTTTTGTCTCTTTTTCGGTATAACAGACATGAGTCGATGTATTTTTAGATACTGATTCTGAATCACCCCATGTGATGTAGGGTAAAATGCTTCCCTGGCAAGTTGTGAGCGAAATATAATACACCACAAAATCTACTGAATACAGCACAACAAAATTCATTTTGCTGTATTGAACCATTTATTTAAAAAAATCCTTGATATTCCAAAATCCAAATTCACCAATTCTATTCGTGCGCGGAGCGCAGTTTTTACTGGCCTGTCTTGTCAGATTTTATCTGACCTCAGTTTCTCGCGCGCGCCTTCATCGAAAGCCGATGAAGGCGCGCTCATGCGAGAAACAGGTCAGGTAACATCTGACAAGGCCTGTCAACGATAGGCCCGGGCTTCCCACTCAACCTGCTGATGCTCACCGCTTTGCGGCTCGCGTGAAAAGGCCTAGCATTGCAAGGCCTGCCGCCTGGCNTTCCAGTCTCCTTATGCCCAAAGTATGAGAATATATCTAACATCCCCTCATTTTCAGATAACTGACGTTACGTAATCTGAGGAATCCTCATCTTCTTTGAAAGATGATTGAGTGAAACTCAATGGTTTTAAACTGGCCGATAGACTATCCTCTATCAGGTCGTTGTGTGGTATCTAATAGCTTAATTTATGAAGACATTTGGTGAAAGAAGTCCGATTGAGATCTGTAAAATTAGTGAGATTATGAGCCTCTTGTGAAGAATCATAGATAGTTTTACATTTGGTTGGTAGAAGAGTTGTTTCACTTGTCATGTGCATGACGATAGACAAGAATGAAGCCGAACTAATGAAGAGGCCCAGTGGTCAATGGATCTGTGACTCGGTGAGCTCACTTCACACCTGCCTGAATGTGTTGCCAAACATTTGCAATATTCATTGAGCCCTCACACGTGTTTTGCAGGAAGGCGCGATCGCCAAATATTTTCATTCTTGAGGAAGTAATCCGCGCGTTGCGCGCGACATGGGGCCTTGCAGAACACCGATTTGTACGAGAAGGTCCCTTATAAGCAGCTATGAATAGTATAAAATGTGTACTGAATAAGGGACCTTCAGGAACACCGTACGTAAGACGTTAACACGCGCAATTCTCCACCTTCGCGCGAATCTAAACACCAAAGAGACATTAGATCTCACTCAGCTGAAGTGAAGAATTGGTTTTCTTGAAAGTATGATAATCTGATGCTCTTGGATTGTGAAAAAATGCTGATTCCCGCCTTAAATTGGTATAAAGTATGACATAAGCCGTTTCTGACAAAGTGAATGCTTACAATGAATGCTTTATTAATGATTTTGTCATTTGTAGCGCGCTGCTGAGCCATCTATCTGGAATGGAAAATTTTTCATGAAAATCATGGTGATCATGGATTGTAAATTGTCTGGCGATGCTAGACCGCTGATGCAAGCGCGCAAAACGAAATTCTCGACAGGGTCTATCATCGATCGACAAATTGTAAAATGTCGGAGTTGTAGGCAGAAAGCAATAAAACAAATCGGGAAGGGTTAGGGAGGGTGGGAGGGGACTAGTGGAGAAGTTAGAAAAGGAGTCAAGGGAAGTTAGAAGAGGGAGAAGGGGACTGGGGAGATGTTGGATCAGGAGGGAAGACAGGAGTTTCTTCTCATTTCAATGAATAACTTACATTGAATCCTCACAATACATAATATACTCATCACAATACTTAACAGTAGTGAATCCTGATAGTATTCAAAATATCCGAGAGGAATCAGAAGAAGCAAGGAATATGATAGATGACNAGATTTGTAGCACACGTGACAAAGGGTTGAAGTTTCTTTTAGCAAATCCATCTTTCTCATCTGTGTTCCTGTGTCATAAGTTTCTTGGATAGGGACTGGGGAGGAGGGGAGAGTTAGTTGATGAGGGGCTGACGCAGGGGAGATGTTAGATGAGGAGCGTGAGGCGAATTTGTTTGAGGAGAGAGGGGAGAAGTGGGATGGGGAGGGAGGGGAGAAGTTCTGAAGTTGAATAAGGAGGGAGGGGAGAAGTTGGATGAGGAGAGAAGGGGCAGTTCTGAAGATAGATGAGGAGGGAAGCGAGGAGCTGGATGAGGAGGAAGGATACATGTTAGATGAGGAAAGAGGGGAGAATTTGTTTGAGGAGAGAGGGTAGACATCGGATGAGGAGGAAGGGGAGAAGTTTGATGAGGATAGAGGGGAGAAGCGGGATGAGGAGGAAGGATACATGTTAGATGAGGAGGGGGAGAATTTGTTTGAGGAGAGAGGGGAGAACTTGGATGAGGAGGGCGAGGGAAGTTTTGAAGATAGATGAGAAGTTGGATAAGGAAGAGCCATACACACCAACACACATTCGTTGACTCTGTCGACAGATGTGCTCTTCAGTCTGCCTGAAACTGTGAAATTATGCAATAATCACCACTGATAGTGTAAGAATGTAAAAACAAGTCAAGAAACATCGAATATTGAACAATTACCTTGAAACCAAGATTTGTAGCACACGTGACAAAGGGTTGAAGTTTCTTTTAGCAAATCCATCTTTCTCATCTGTGTTCTTGTGTCATGAGTTTCGTAGATAGGGACTGAGGAGGAGGGGAGAGTTAGTTGATGAGGGACTGACGGAGGGGAGATGTTAGATGAAGAGGGTGAGGAGAATTTGTTTGAGGAGAGAGGGGAGAAGTGGGATGAGGAGGGAGGCAAGGAGAGAGGAGGAAGTTGGATAAGGAGGGAAGGGAGAAGTTGGATGAGTATAGAGGGGAGAAGTTATAAGATTGAATGAGCAAAAAGGGAGCTAGGGAGAAGCTGGATGAAGATAGGGGGAGATGTTGGATGGGGAGGGAGAGGAGAAGTTCTGAAGTTGGATATGGAGGGAGGAGAGAAGGCTCCAAGAAGCTGGATGAGCTGGGGATAAGTTATGAAATTTGATGGGAGAGAGGGGGCAGCTAAATGAGGAGGGAGGGGAGAAGTTATAAGATTGAATGAGCAGAAAGGGAGCTAGGGAGAAGCTGGANGTTCTGAAATTGGATGATGAGAGGGGAGATGTTGGATGAGGAGGGAAGCGAGGAGCTGGATGAGGAGGAAGGGGAAAGCTCTGAAATTGAATGGAGAGACAGGGGAGGAGTTGAATGAAAGAGTAGAAAATTTGGATGAGGAGAGAGGGGAGATGTTGGATGAGGAGGGAGAGGAGAAGTTCTGAAATTGAATGAGAATGGGGGGAGGAGGGAGAGGAGAAGTTCTGGAATTGGATGATGAGGGAGGGGAGAACTCGAATGAGGACAGAGGGGATTACTTGGCTGAGGAGAGAAGGGGCAGTTCTGAAGGTAGATGAAGAGGGAAGCGAGGAGCTGGATGAGGAGGAGGGGGAACTGGAAAGCTCTGAAATTGAATGGAGAGACAGGCGGGGACTTGAATGAAAATTTGGATGAGGAGAAGGGAGATGTTGGATGGGGAGGGAGGGAAGAAGTTCTGATGTTGGTGAGGAGAATTTGTTTGAGGAGAGAGGGGAGAAGTGGGATTGGGAGGGAGGGGAGAAGTTCTGAAGTTGGATAAGGAGGGAGGAGAGAAGGCTCCAAGAAGCTGGATGAGGAGAGGAGATAAGTTATGAAATTTGATGAAGAGAGAGGGGGCAGCTGAATGAGGAAAGAGGGGAGAAGTTTGATGGGGAGAGAGGGGGAAGAGATAGGTCATTGTACAATGTACATTGTGTCTTGAAAATCTGAAAGACATTCACTATTTAAATATTCACCTCAAACATCAGAATGGACAACAGTGACACATTCTCTCTGAGCAGGCCTATCCCTCTTTCCCTCTCACAGAATGGAGATAACCTGTGTTGTAATTGTAAACTGTCATGGGCTGCTGGAGAGATTAAAAGAGCATTGAGGAGGGGTCATCTTGGATGAGGTTGGAGGGAAAGTTGAATGAGGGGATGTAGGGAGGGGTCAGAGGCAGTTGGAAGAGGAGAAAGTAGTATGAGGGGGAAGGGGTGGGTTAGATGTGAGTGGATGGGAAAGTTGAATAAGGGGGGAGAGGTTGTGGGCAATTGAAAGCCTTATTCATGTTTAGGCATTAAGCCAATCTCATTGATCAAAAAAATTGCTCATGAATCAGTGTGTTGCCAACACTGATCATCATCAATTGAATAAATCATTGAATTCCTATCAAACTTAGTACAGCATCAAATCTGCACTCACCTATCAAGGTTGATGTAAAAGGTTTGAAATCAAATGTTGAACTTCATATGTTAACTTGACCCCCAGATCATTGTAGAGGTAATAGGGCTTTAAAG
This sequence comes from Beroe ovata, assembly GCA_946803715.1. Classification (NCBI taxonomy): domain Eukaryota; kingdom Metazoa; phylum Ctenophora; class Nuda; order Beroida; family Beroidae; genus Beroe; species Beroe ovata. The sequence continues at coordinate 542,906 of CAMPET010000002.1, read as the reverse complement.
GACATTGGTTAGACACTGGTGAGACACTGGTTAGACACTAGAGATGAAACTTGATTGCAACTCATCTAAAAGATGAGAAAATTGCCAATTCAATGCAATTTCACTTTCAGAAGCATTCATATTTCAATTAGAGGAATGCAACAATGAGTATGAAGAAATAGGTCTTCAATTGAAAGAAGTACCATACTCTCAGCTTGGACTTTGCTTCATTTCAAAAAAGGATTATTGAAATCATCCATTCATCTTTAATTTCTTAACAATCCATTATTCGCCAAGTTTTGTTAAAATTACAAGTCTCGGAAACAAAAAGATTTGGAGTATATTTGATATGCGCGGCGCGACGCATAATTTAGTCGATCGGTGCAAATGAGACTGATACGTCGCGCGCGAACGCCGAATATCGCATACCCCAGTTCCGGGGGTGCCTATAGTGTAGCATAGTGTGGCTACTTTTAAGTCAAGAGAAGGTGTACATAGGTGTTCTAGTGGCATTTCAAAATGAAGACATATTATGCAATGACTCTACATTATTATGGGGTTGCAGTCGAAGGTTTGGCAGTTGCACTAGGTCAGAGTGGGAGGTTCTGCTCTAGCTGTACGTGACCTTGATGAGAAACAAGTCTCCTATGTGCCCAGATACGGTTCAATTCCCTTGTAGATGTAAAATGGAATTATCATGAAATCACAGTCCTCACAGGAATACAGATGTGCTCACAGTCACACGCCATGCGGCATTGCAGCTCTGTACTTCACCAGTCACCTCAGTAAGCTGAACCTATCTATCTTCAACACTATGTCATAGCCAGAATGAAACAAACAGACAGATTAGACCCTTTTTATACTCCCAGTACTTTAAGGATCCTTGCAATAATCAGTCTAAGAACGCTCTGCTGTGAAGAAGTTGCCTCAACTGTGGCATCTGAGGAGGTGAGCAGTAAGGGACTTGTTACCCATCCCCGTTTGGTGCAGCTAGGGTAGAGCTCCATATCTAGCGGAAATAGTGCCCGGAGAGTATTATAATGTATTATAATACTCTCCGGGCATTATTTCCGCTAATAATGCACGCTCTCTATTTCTGATAATGGTGCTCGCAGTGCAGGATTATAGCAGCTAATACCTTCATTGTTTTGACTGCTCTCCCTTCCGGGACAGACTATATATTTTTTGTTTTGAAATATATATCTGTTTTATATATCACAGGGAGAATATTATAACACATAATACCTTCTGGCTGTTTTCGTGATACTTGCTCGCCCTCACTGCGTTCGTGCATTATTGCACGTATCCCTCACGCCAGAAGGTATTATTTGATTATAGTGTACTGTGTAGATGACAATTTCCAATATGAGTTGATTGTATATTCTGCAGCACTTCAACGGTGATAATGTCATATATCATATCTCGCTTTTTTCATACTCAATCTTATTAGAATAGATAAATGAGAATAATGATATGGAGATTTTATGTTTGGTTAAATAGCAATTTAAAGGAGTGTACTTTTGAGACAAGAATTATTTAGATAAGGAATATTTTGAAAAAGAAAGATTCCTTGGAGTCATCTTGAGAAGTTATTGCTTTCATATTCTTCGTATCATCATTTTGTTGTAAAATCCATCATATCATCTCCATGGTAGTATTTATGAGCTGTTATTATAAATGTTATGATCAAACCCAAATGCCTAGATAGCCATGTCACAATCCCTTCGTCAAACATATGCTGCAAGATCACAAACAAGTGACATTTTTGGAGCTGAACAGCAGGTTTGTTGACTGAGAGAATTATAAAGACTCTGCGGTGTTTATTGTCGATTTTATCACTCTTCACCTTTCAGCCAACTATACAGAAGCCTGGAAAACGTCTCGTTCAAGGGCAGGCTGACAACACTATATTTTCCAACAATGTTCAAGTGGAAAATCAGGCAGAGCGTAAGAAGCCTGAGCCTGCACCGTTTCTTACCGAAAACAATGCTGTGAACACTAATGGGAGACGAGGTGGCTTTGTAGAAAAGACAGACTCAATTGTTGAGGTAAGATCATCCCATTTGTTCATTGTGTACAACACCTATTGTTTTAGCTATTTCAATGTTATGCGGGAGTGGTATCTTTCAATTAAAAGATCGGGGTACGATTCCCAGCCAGTGCACTTCTCAGCTAAGGGTGAGAGATTTAGCTCAAAGCCTATGCTGCCTCAAGTTTCAATCTGCTGAGCATACAGGAAAATGGGGGAGGGTTAAATGAGGAGCTGCCCATTGCACTGAAGCCAATTAAGCACAGATTACACTGTCTTACCTGTTACTGGCTTGTTACTTGGATATCTGTTATTGGCTGTTCAGCTGCTGGAATGGAAGTTAAGCCTTTCGAAAAAAACTGATTCACATATAAAAGTTGACTTATTACCCAGCTCCTTTACCCTTTAGGCCAAGCAAGCATCTTATGGAAGGAAAGTTCACTATGAAGACTCAACTCCAGACATCATGGACGGGATTGTTGGAAGTAAGTGTCAGTAAATTGTAACGAGTCTCTATTTGAAGAAAAAAGATAGGTATATTTTGACAGATGTAACAACAGGTCAAACCACCAAAGTGTGCTTCTACAATATTAGTTGATTAAGAGAAAAGCTAATTAATTTTTCAAATCCCCAGAAACTGATGCATACTGTAGAAAAATTATGTTTTTCAGGATGTTGTGTGGATTTCAACGTCAATTGGAAATTCTTGTCTCTTTATTTTTAGACGTGAAGCTACAGAGATCAATGAGAAATTAAAAATCGACATCCATATAATCTTCATTTTCCTTGGCTAGGTAAAGAATATACCTATTCAACACATTTTTGTCGCGTGTGGAGCGATGTTCTGTTTTGGTGGAAATCAAACTCAGTTCGTGTTGTTTTCATTGAAACAGAACTGGATATTCATTGCATGAAAGCAATTATCACTAATATGAAAAAATAATCCTTTTAATAGGTAGATAGCTACCCACCTTTCAGACATTACACTACCTACCCATTGAATTCATTAAGATAAAGTTTAAATCCTTTTAGCGTTGACAAAGTGCGTGTCAGTGACAAATGATATTCTATTGTAATTTGTGTGTATGTGCGTGTGTATTGTGCGTGTGTACATGTGTAAGCGTTGGTAACATGCATGATCGCCGATTAACAAATATCCAATGTTTTACTGCCTGCAATCATTGTGTTGTCAAGTGTTATCTGCACATGACAACAAATCAAATCAACGAGCTCCTCACGGTCACATGACTGAGTAAGGTGTGACCATTGATCAACACTGAGTAGTGTGCATCCGCGCACATATCATCATTATGATAATTTGTTCTTTGCTTTCCCAAAGATCTGGATTGAGTATTTCTCAGACCAGTTCTCTGGGAAAGCGATGTTATTCCCACAACCTTCAGTAATCAGTGGAATATTATTGATTGTTGATGTCAAGTTGGAAGTAAGGGATCTTCAATAACCTATTGGTATTGCATATTTTGGTAACGTGCGGATCACTCCCTAGACTATCTCAATACAAGGACCGGTTGCAACGGTTTGGAGCTCAAGTTACACCCTGTAACTAAATCACGCCATGACTCAATCATGACAGTGATGATAAATTAGTTTCGAGTTCCATTGTCAGCAGCCATGTACTACAGCTACATTAACTGTCGCGTTAATACTGGAAACCTGGACCTCTATTTCATATTTACGGAAAGTGACGATACCTTCTCAATAAAGGCGGTTCAATTAAATTGTTTTACCGTATTCATTGCTAATACATTCCCCCATTTCAGATGTGGATTCAGACAGAAGAGATAAGTACAACGAGAACTCGACAACGGCAAAGTGCCACAAGACCCGCAACATGACGAGCCACATTTTCGATGCCGCTGCCACCCCTGATATAGCTGAAAAACCGGCTTACAATCGTGATAACATGTCTAACGTATTCTAAGGAGGAGAGGAGATACGAATAACTGGGATCCGCAGCTCAACCTCATTGCTGGGTTCTGTACCCGAGAACTGTTTCAAATTTAATTGCATTTTCAAAGTAGGTATATATCAAAACTGTCATCATTAATCATAAGTAGACACAATAATTACAAACACATATTATTATAAGGGCTGGTTACCCGAATTCATTCAAATGATGCATGTTGAATGCTTGTAATAATTTTATTTATTGGAACAGAATTTCTGGGGGGTTTCAGCTCAAAAAACAACGCCGACCCTAGTTTTCTCATTCTTGGCTTCTTGGGCTAGGTTTTTTGAGCTACAACCCCCCATTTCTATTGATTTTGGCAGAATAAATTCAATTTTGAAACCAACTCTGTATCATAAAATTGTCTCTGATATTATTCAACACTCATTAACATTCGGTTGTTTTATGATGAATAAAATGAGAATTTATCGCCAAAAAAGGTATCGCCAGAATAAATTATGTTATCTAACCATCTGAAATGATAAATTATTTACACTATAATTATTTTTACTAACAGCATTGTTTTCTTGAACATCGACTTCTAATAACAAAATGATTCCCAGAAGTTCAAATCACAAGATTTTTTGGCATGAGTGTGTGTGCTGTGTATCTACTTGTGTTTCTGTCTATGTGTGGGTCTATGTGTGTGTCTGTATGTATTTTATGTCTGTCTGTGTGTCTGTTTGTTTGTTTGTCTGTATGTTTGTCTTAATAAGGTGTTGTGTAATGTAGAATGAATGTGTAAGTGTATACAGTAATAACTGTTGTTATGGTAGCCACATTTTTCACTGTACTTAGTTCTATGTAAACTACCATGCTACATATCCAATGATCACAAACTTGCTCTGTTCTGATCTGTTCTTGTAGTAATGAGTGCAGTAATTATGCGTTATGTAATTCAACTAGTACTGACCATTCATGATCGCTGTCACGACATAATTGAACACAGTGGCAAATGTGACTTTGATTAGCTGAGCATCTCCACTCTCCAGCGTTATTTAGTTATGAAGTAGTTTCTGTACATCACACACTGACTCGTACGAGTAAATTTCTACCCATGTTAGCATGCTCCACATACTAATTTGAAATATTCACTCGCCTCACAAATACGGTTAATTCCGGGTCGGTTGCCATAGAAACGACTGTGGAATTGCCCCACATTGATGTCGCATTCTGCATAATTGGAAGACGCGAAAAAAAATATGTAGAAAAGTGTGCCGCGCGGACTCTGATCGGGGCGCGCTTTCATATTCTGATAGACGCGCGCGCACTGAATAATTTCTCAAATTGCCGCCATTTTGCTTTCACGTTCTAGATTTTCCCCCGTTATACCGCTTTTTATTTGATGACAGTAGCAATCCGAGAAAAAGTTCCGCTTCTTATCGGTTACCATGATAATTGAAGTCAATGAACACAACTCAAACAGCGATGTAGACGTTATGTGGCAATAATAATGAACAATGTGCATGTTTGTTATAACTCAAGTCTAAATATCTCTATGAGTTACATGTTAACAATCAAACAAAATGAATTGTCATATATCAAGTCAATAAATTAACGGGACATATTCCATTGATAATCAAGTTTCAGTGTCCCTTCTCATCAAATTAAGGATATCTCACATTTGCACAATGAAAATAAAGCCCATTTTAAACCCCTTTCTCCTTGTTCATGATCATATTTACAGTGCAAACAAAAAATGCAATAATTTCAACGTTATCATTCATTGATATGATATGCACACGGACCAATATGTCCGAAGATATTCACATGTCTGTCAAGAATTCGAATATTCATTGTGGTTTGCCTGTATGAGCAAACATGGCATTTTCTTATATTCCCAACTCTCTATTTAGAATATCACTAACAACTCCATTTGCAATAGCATGTCCATTGTCCAGCGAAGCAACCACGTCCTTGCCTACAACTGCATCATGTGTGAGTGACGACTCTGAACGCTGTATACTCGTTCTCTATAATCATACCGTCCAACGAGATGTAGCAGGATTTGGAGGGCTCTCACACGCTCCCGCTTAGTACGGGTTGTAACGATGTAAATGGTGGGATCTGGACGCTTCGGGACCGGTACTCGACGATAGTTGATTACTCTGTATTGGCATCAACTGTGAACTCTGTGAGATTAATGTGAGCATCATGGGGATGAGATGACGGGACTCAGTTGTGCTACAGGTTAGTGTGTGTGTGTGTGTGTGTGTGTGTG
>CAMPET010000002.1:481078-536581 GCA_946803715.1 Beroe ovata | reverse complement strand
ATGTGTGTGTCTGTGTGTCTGTGTCTGTGTGTGTCTGTGTGTCTGTGTCTGTGTGTGTCTGTGTGTGTCTGTGTCTGTGGGTGTCAGTGTCTGTGTGTGTGTGAGTGTGTGCTGTTGATTGTTTTTTGTCATGTGGAATGAACACTAGGTTATGGGGGAAAATTCACGAATACTATAGCTCACATACCGCCAGGGAAAATTCATTTTTCATCTGTCGCTCCTCATAGTCTCTTATCCTCGCCCGCACCATCCGATCTTCTTGCTGAAATGAAGTGGTAGGTAGCTGTGGTAGATCGCACTGGTTTTGTACGAGTCTGACAACTACCATCCCGGATATTATGGTACATACCTCTGCAAGGTCATAGTCGAATTCGAGTCTAGCTATTCCGTCTAGTCTCTTGATGTCAATCCATCCCCTGAACTGCACACAGACTCCGTTCATGATGAATCTACTCTTCATCACTACCTGTGATGGATAGGGCTATGATTATTGGTCTGAGTTGTGGTTGAAACCGATTGATACCGTCAATTTGACAGTGTGACTGATGTTGCAATTTGACCTCGTGGCACAATTTGAATTTCGATTTCTGCAAATGCTATCTACGAATATAATGTTGTTCATCTGAAGCTCGATTTGCAGCAATACCGATTCTCACCTTGCCGATGTCCTTCTCAAAGTCCACATATTCTGTGGTTACTTTGTCTGTGGGCCCCGATGGAGGAAAGAATTGAAGCATGAGATTGACACCAGTATTCACAAACGCCTGGGATTGTTTATGGAATAATTATAAAAGTGGGTCATCAGAATGATTCCAGTTCGAACAGATGTTATAGTCGGTTTCTTTTGATAGACGGATTCTCTAGATGTTATAGACGAGTTCTGAGATTGACTGTGACAAGGTTGCAGCCGTTGAAATTCGGTTTTTATGCATTAATCATTTGTAGCTGTAGCCTAAAATAATGCTTGATGTTTGCACTGTACACTGTACAACTGTGCTCTGCTTCTAAACAAGATAAAGAGGCAACATTTTGGGTGTTGAAAAGATTTGTACTGTTGTCGCTAGAATAATCAATTGTTATCCTACCCATCCTAGGTATATTTGTGAGAGCATCCTAAAATGTTAAAATGTGGCCGGACAATATTTTCCCGCTCCAGCACAATTCGAAAGACACGTCCATCTCTCCAATAGCACGTCCTCTCCAAATTTGACACCAATTCCCGCACCACGTCGCAACTCCACCCCTAACCAGGTATGACACTCACCACGGCTGTGTGGCCCTCCTTGACATCGTTGACAAACCGTTGTGACCTCTCATCCGGAGACTTATCCCGATATGTCGTCACTCTGATCTGGAAACATGGCAGTGGTTATAATAGTTCCTGTCTCGCATGGACCTGTGTAAAGAATGGGCTTGTTGGAATGCCGACGGTGAACATGTGTTTGAACAAGTTCATTTCAACATGAACAAGTTCAATGTTCAATGTTCATTCCAAGTAAAAGTTCATTCCAATGAAAACACATGTTCACCGTCTGTATCATGTTCATAACAACACACCTCTGAGTCTTCACAGAGTTTCTTGAACAACTCGTCACTTTCGAACTTGTGTGCCTGATCTTGCACCACCCTCGGCATGAGGCCGTAGTGTAGCAGCTGAAAGAGGAAACTTGTCATTTGGGATTGTTGCTTTTATCAAATAGTGTTAGTGTTACATTTTCAACTAGGGCAGGAGTTTCGAATAATCTAAGGTTTGTCTTCCAGTTTCTGATTATCCACCCCCAGTGTTTCGATTTAGTATGATCTGTTGCAACCAGTAGTACAAGATCACGTTGAAGATCCTACTTGATGAAAAGTACTTTTCAAACACTCCTTCTCCGCCACACACTGGCGCGCGCGCGTGTACTCACGTGGAACATCGAATGGTTGTCATGGAGCTGTACAGGCGACGCATCTGACGTGGCGTGAGTGCCGGCGGTCGATGCAGCCGTGTGCCGCAGCGTGCACGTGCTGTTCCGTGCAACAACCAGGGTTACGTCGGGATCTCGACTAGGCCGAGCGGTGGGATCTGTGATGATGGGCGCAGAGATCAGGGATCACCAGCGGGATCGAGTCTTGTGTTCCTGATCCCAAGCGATTATTGGGTTGGGTGAGTGGGGCCTTCCTAGATTGAGAGAGGGGTGTTTGGGTTAGTTGAGAGTGATATCATGAGTTTAGCTCAATATTTTCATGCAAGATAAACGAACATAGCAAAAGTGATAACCTATGTATAACGAGATTGGTTACTATGAATATGATAAGTATATACAGCGAAAGTTAGAGACGCACTTCCATATCAACTTGAACACAATTCCTGCCTCCTGGCATGGGTTTAGTTTTTATACTCAATAATTTGAATCATGCAACGTGGTGTCAAACTCTGAATGATAGATGTCGAACAGAAAGCCAGAGATTAAACTGCTATTTTGTTGAATGTGAGCTAAGTATTCGGCTACAAAATTGATTCAGAAAAAATTGGCCGCCAAAAACTTCAATGGGACTGTTCTCATCTGGGATAGCTTTGACTTTGAGCAGTTTTCTGATGCATGGCACGTGGCGCATGTCGGTTATTCAGTACGGATACCAAAATATTGATTTTGGAGACTTTTTGGTGATCGTGGTGATACTTTAATCAGATTTGTTTGTAACGAGTTTAATTATCATCAATATTCAATGTTGAAATCAACGAATCGGGATTTTTCGGACGCAGCAGCTCATTTACGAACAGCACGCTTCAGTTCGATACGCAATCCGCAACTATGTCGTGTTGCTAGGCGAAAAATTCGTTGTCACTCGTTACGCATAGGAACAGCAGCAAAAATGAAAGCAACAATTTGGGCAACAGCTCGATAGCACACAAAAACTTCCGCGACAAAATTCGAATAGAGATCATGTGATTGGAAACCACATTTCCGATTGACAATCAGTACTGGCAGAGAATTGCGGTTGTCAAATGGGATGAAAATTGTATTGTGGTCACCTACTGTATCATATTCTTTGTGGTCTACGATTAATGAAACACTTATGAATGTGGTTGAAGCGAATCTCTCAAATCCATAATCTAAGACCACCAAATCTTGATGAAAGTGGACCTTATGGAGGTATACCGGATTAAATATTCGTACTGTGTTTGAGCGAACGCTAAAAAAGCCGTGATGCAATACACTATAGCGACATTTCCTTGATTAAAGGTGTGTATATTCACAAATTCATTTGCTGTACGTGCAATGAGGAAGTGGTATTACAATGCCTGACTTTTTCGATCTGATGCTCGCCGTGAACCTATGCAATTGCATGAACAAAGTTTCTCCCACCCTGAGTCCTAACTATCCACACCAATAAATTTGCTCTTGTGTATCAGCTATAGCTGCTCCCAAACTAATGTTCTCATGAGTCATGACCGCTGAGTATCGTGACAGACTTGGCAATATATGCCACTAAAGAACTGACGGACTTGTCTCGATTATTAGTGACTAATGATTTGAGATAGTTTTACGAGACCCATATGCAGATTTCTTATCAACTCCATCGGTTCAGATTGACAGCTCCATTGAACTTATAGTCTGTGCGTACTATTCCTCCTGAGGACCGAGCCAAATCTCCCCCAACGTTTTTATTAACCGTTCCTATGTGCAACCGCAAATGGTTTGGTTCAGCAGGGAGTAAGTGAGTCTCCACAACTCGAGACTACAGCTCAATCCCCCTGTACAAACACACACTGATACACGTGGCAAGCTCAGCACAGTTTACACCTGACACAAATGGACACGGAAAACAAGAGAGATCTTGAGTCGATAAACTCGAAAAATTCGAAACAAATTGATTGTAAGTTGGCTGAGTAGCTACAGTGTCTCGAACGCGTGTGATCTACCACGTGGTCCGTCACGCGCGAGAGCCTGGGTTGTCACGTGTAACGAGGATTTGACACGTGGCTATTACCTTGAAACCTCATTTCACGCCCCTCCCTGACGAGAATATCGAGTATGTTCACGGATGTGGGTGAAGTACCACCTCGATCATAGTTTTGTATCCAGGTTTAACTACAATGTGATTTGCATTAACTGCGAATTGGCACATATTGTATTTGTTTCACAAGTACGATCAGTGTCATGTGATGGTCACGTGACGGGGTCACGTGGGTAGCAGCGTTGCTGGACATGGCTTGTACGGTCTGGCGACACGTGATGCCCTGTGCAGCGAGGCGAGCTAATGTGTGTGTATGTGTGTTACACAGCAGTTGTAGGGACCTCTGCAGAGGGGGCTATGTGTAAACTCAGATACTGGAATAAGGAAACATACATACAAACACAAATTCGATCAAATTATAGTTGGAAGGAGGGATGGGCTCGCATAAACACGCATGAAATTGATCTGGGTGTCGCTATTTTTGCTTGTTTGGTGGAATGTGTAATGTGTAAGTCGATTAATGTGAACTGCGCGGGTCAGCCCATAATTCAAGATTTCCCGTGTTTACTTGTCAATAGAATCATCTTGTTTTAGATCGACTAATGACCTTGAAAACCAGGAATTTCGAGTGTTCTACTGTTCTGCCCCTCCCCCTAGCAATTTCTGCACCCAGAATTCATCCCGGTTATTTATCCCGATGTTTTGAGACAAAGGAACTATCTGCACATGGTGACCACGGTGACGGGCTATAGTCTCTGGAAACCGTCCCGACACACACATCAGACCATTTGCAATCATGTATGTGTGGTGTTGTTCATTATGGGGCGTAAAATAAACAAATGGCCGGGCTCATGATCTGTAGGAAACCCGTTTTCCAATGATTCAAGTCTTGTTATCGATGTGTAGTGTTATCATTGTACTGTTGTTGTTGATGGTCAGCGACCGAATGATCGCCGGCAATAGCCTCGTTCCTTCAGCAGATGACCAATTTGAACTCCCGTGTATGGAAGGTCAGTCGAGATAAGCTTTTTGTGTTCAATACAAAAAATCAATACCAAAATCAGCTATTATCGATTTGATAGGTCTAGACAAAGGTCAATGATCAATCTGCTTGTGCATTACTTCATATAGTCTAACTTACTGCAAGCTGCACTGCCCATCACCTAATCAGGAACTGACAACTGACACTAATCAGCAATACCTATACCATGAAAAGAACTGAGACGTTGACCACCAAGACCTATAATTGCACGTCTTCTTAAGTGTCTAGATTGATCTCAAATTTTCCCGTAGTTTAGACTCCAGGCTGTTCAGTGAGATTGGAAGCTGTGCTTTAGGCTTTTCTGTGATTATAAGGTAAGCTGTGCCCGATGGTTCAAATGAAAACGAGATTATTGGTTTTTGAACACCTATTATATGACTTAATGCAACAAACATACAACTTATCATTACCAACGGTGAATTTCAATCAACAAGAATAAATCGAAACTTCAAAGTGGAAAAAGATTTGGATTCAATCGCGTCCTTTCATTCATACGAGAGATCTCAGCCAACAAGTGCATTCACTAGCACCTGAATATTATGTGCATCTATAACGGTAGTTGTGCATAAATAATTTATGAAAACGATTAAATTAAACTGTATAAGTACCTTTTTCATTTATTCATAAAATTCTGATCTTTCTCGAAGTTTTCAGCCCTTTTTCACTTTGACACTACACTATTATTCCCAGAATTTTTAGGGAATATCACTCCATATGTTTTCTTGCAGCAGAAAATGATGTGGCTGATTCATTTCAATAGCGCCCGACATTATGTCTGCTTATCGATATTGCATCAGACCCAATAAAAAATCTCCAGGGTCGATCACGTTTTGGGGAGTTATTTTTGAACCGGATTCACAACGTGATGCAGCGGAGGTTCTAAATTTAGAAATTATTGTTCTTGATCTACATGCGAGAGTAGGTCGTCCTCTCGTTTATCATGTTTGTATCGTGTGAAATCGAGTGTTATAGGGGTGTGTTTGTTTGTTTGTGTGTGTGTCTGTATCTGTATGTGTGTCTGTAGTGTGTGTGTTTCTGTGTTTGATTGTTGCTCCTTGCACAGAATGTGCAGCTATCATCGAGGTGATGCACTCATCTCAATTCAATAGTGAAATCATAAACTCAATCAAAATTATAGTCTGCAAATGTGACCATCCGACCTGATGGTCATAGATGATGGGAACATGAAAAGGACAAAGCTGTACAGACATCGCCACAAATTGTATGCCAACGTTGCAAACGTAACTAGCTACGAGATATAAGAAATTCAGATTTTATCAAAAGGATGATTTTTACTAGTAGTTAATGATGTAATCATGATTACATCAGCCGACGTCTGGTGACTCCAGCGGCCCGGAGGGTTGTTATGAATTAATAACATCAATCAACGATAAGCATGGTTTGCAAATGTCTAATGAGGTGTGTGTGTGTGTGTGTGCGCATGTGTGTGTGTATGTGTGTGTGCATGTGTGTGTGTGTGGTCCGAGTTCCGAAGTTATAGTTTGAGACCCAAATGGATCACTAGAAAAACTGTTACATCTCAACTTCACAAAATAACAACAGCTGCATTGGGAAGTCAGGACATTTTCACAGATCGATGTTGAGAACAACGTAACGAGATGCATGAATTGTAACACAATTTCCCATCGGGTGATAGGTCAAGTGACAAGCAAGGCACGGCAGGTGTCTTGTGATATTGCATTGCCCTACTACTGCCTTACCACAGGCAGTGGTAACCACATCTCTCTCCCCATAGCCACGTGATTTATTACACATGTCACGTGGTCAATTTTCACTGTGATCATAGGATCAGTGCACCTGATTTTTAATAAGCAAAGCTCACCGTGGGGCAAATAGGGGCAAGAGAGTGGGACAATGTCATCAACATACTCCGATCAATGGAGGAGATCTCTTGATTAGCTTTTTGACCAGGAGTGATCCCTGCTACTCATATCAATAGCGGCTGCATGACGTGTATTAGAGCAAGACCCTTGTGCAGGGATGTTGTGGCTCATTTGACGCTTTGTATAATTGAGTTATGGGCTCCAGTGTGATTTCAGATTTGGGTGGCAAAATTACAACCGTACACTGAATGCAAACTTGTAGTCGTCATCTTTAAGAAAATCTGAATGAAAAATGATTCCAAGTCAAAACAAAGCTAGCATCACATTCCGTATCAAATACTAGCATCCAAAACCATCATCTTTGATCATTGAACATCACAATATTTCATTCCATTTCCCATTTGTGAGTATTTAAGTATCAACACCTAAAAGCTCGTATTTTCAGTCGTTGGGTTAAAATCGACGCGCAGAGGACAGCAGAAAGATGAATGGAAGAGAATATGTGAATCTTGAATCTTGACTCTTGACATCCCGCTGCTTCATTCGAAATCTCTCACGAAACTGTTCATGGGTACTAAGGTAATCTCGTCATCTTCGTTCTTTAATTCTGATGTAATACCCTGATGTCAGAACGATGGATTGTAAGTTATGTTGTTGTCGAATATAGGGTCACATTCAGGTATAATTATTGTAACTAACCCTAGGTTTCCTGATGCGGGCTCGGTCACTGCGTCCCCTGAGCAAGCAATCCATGTAACCCTGGTAACCCATACCACTCCGCAAGGGGTCCTCTCCGTCACTATACCTACTTCGGTCAAAGACGCTCTTCTTAGGCTTCACAGGTTTGTACGTCAGGATTGTTGCTGTTAGGTCCATTCCCTTGATAGACCCGCAATTTCTCTCCTAGTATGAGTGAGATCGAGGATGATGTTACACTTCATTATATTCGACAGTTTATTGACACCATTGCGCACGGTTAATTCTCACCACTACACTGACACACATGGTGTATTGTAATTGACACCACTCATTATTGACATTGTTGACACTCATTATTGACGCCATTATAAACTGTTAACTGACACCATCTTCCACCCAGGACAAACCTGATTGGCTCTGGCCCAGGAATACATGTCTGGCATGTACGATCTGTCCTTGAAAAACTCCCAATCCTCGAGGTAGTGAGGAGAGGATGGGGTGTTCACAGTCCGGCCACCCCGCTGCTGTTTTTCCTGCTTGAACTCTGAGAACGGGCCGACCTCGGGTCGGGACGGCTGCCTGCACCGGATAAGTACCGGTTAGTACTGGTTAGTACTGGCGGTGGTTCCCTCAAGATTATGATAGTGATACACGATAGTATAGAGATATACAATAGCTTACCTTGCCCGATAATGATACGATGCGTTAGTCCTATATTTTGAACTGGACCGCTGCGGGGGAGCAGTTTTGATTTGCCTGACCTCCATATTCTCACGACCTCGCCTATCTGGGACTGCTGCTTCTTCCTAATACAATAACTCCAGTCATTGACATAAGTCTCACCATATCCCATTTCAATGGCATTGTGAAGGTGCGAGTGCATTTCTAAAAGTCGCAATATATATCTGTGCATTTGTTAAGGCCGTACCTATATACTTACTTTGATTGATGCGAAGTGGACTGTAGTCTCCCTCGACATTGGGATAATACTGAGCCGGCTAGGTGGACACGATTTGGCCAGCATCCTCTCTTCAGTGTAGTAGGAGGGAACTATATGTCTGCATAGGTAACACGAATCAGAACAGGTACTCTGCCTACACGCAGTGAACGATAACAGCGAGCTTTTCATGACACGCAAGGAAATATTTTCTACAACATAATAAATATCGCGATGTATACTCTATGGACTGGTGACCGTGTATGTTTTAAACACATCAATTTAATCTGGAAACAAGACCATGGTTGGAGTCAGATATATGAAAATCAAATCGGCTAGTACACAGTCGCACAAACATACAGTTGTGTCGTTCAAGTTTTGTCAAGGAAGATCAACGCATAAACAAAAACAGATCGCGAAAATGTGTTAAATTTCTATCGAGCAAAAAGTTTTTCACTCGCGGCTGAGAAATATTTTGCAGACTGAAAACTGCACACTGCCTGATTTATTTGAAGCAAGACATAGAAAAAATGAGTGATAGAATATATCGATCAGTAGCAACATATGTCCAAAAATGACATGCATTTGTCACTAACAAAAACATGTTAAATCTCGTAAAACAACTAAACAAATACATTTAGAGACCAGCTACGTGCTATAATACAGCAATTTTAGCCTCCGAATGCTAAATGATGCATGATGAAAAATCGACTATTCATAACTCATTAAGATTTAGAAATTGATTCAACTTCTATTTTCTTTTCTGGTTCACACGTTTCTCTACTGGGGTAAGAATTAAATCAAACCCAGAATAAATCTCCGTTGAATTAAGCTTCGCCAATTCCTGTCATTGGTCAGAATAAAGATGGAATAAAAAGCTGGACGGGTAGGGTAAGCTGTATCAGACCTTTCCGTCTTTCAATCTGCGCATATCTCAATAAAAATTTTGAAAAATGTGGGTAATTTTTGATTTCTCGATCTCCCACACCATGATACGCCTCATAGTCCATAGTCATATGCTTGTCAAAGTTGAAATTTCTCATCGTTCTAATATCTTTCTAAATCAATTTTAATATGAAATGGATTGACCGCATATGTTTCAAATTTATGCAAGCCACAGAATTCTCAAGATGCGCAAATAAATGTAGAGTTTTCACTGCATATAATCAATGATGAATTTTCCGAAAATGAGCAAAGCTGTAAAATGTTAGGGATCAATAATACTGCTCGAATATTGTAATATATTGCTCCTATAGCATCCATTAGGTACTCACATAATTTATTCCATAATTATACAGAGTGCTCAATGCTCATGCATGTCTCATTTCAGAAATAGGAGAGGGTGTATAACTGCAACAAACACTGACTCTGATAACGAAAACGGAATTCGGCGTTGACCATAGTGCAAAGGAAAGGTATCGGGAGCAGGGACTAGAAACTTGGCCAAGTCCCAAGTTAATACAATCTGAATACAGAACTGTCACTGTCACTGCTAGTGCTACCAATGTATGAATTATGTCACGTGATGAGAACAACTTATCATTTACAGAAACAGAATACCAGTGTGACCGCGAATACCCAGGTCCACTGCTGAGCAAGCGTTACTATGGAAACTCAATAAGGATATAAGATTACTGTAACTCTATATGCATTCGTCTCCACCCAAACCTTGGCCTTGTTCTAGTCAGTAGATCGATCATCGACAGCGATACTTCTATAAGCATAATCGTAATTTGTCTTGAGAGTTGGGAGATGATGAGCATGTTTGGAAACTTACTACCAGTACCCACTCCCCAGCTTCTCTATGAGTATGAATGCATTGAAAAAGTATGACTATTCTATTTCTAATTCTATCCTATTGCATCAGCAACGCAATTCAACAGCAAGTGCTGTTATTCTTGAGTACCTACAATATTAATATTATAATGACTTCAACTTTAGTCCATAACTGGTTAGCATTTGATATTTTACTTCAAGGCGAAATAAGGCCTTGTGGACTCTCCGATTCCGACCGGATTTATTAATTCACAATCAGATATATCGATAGTTATACCTGGTTCATCGATAGACAATTGACAATATTCCATTATTCCTACATGCTAGTGCTACAATTTGAATTACAAGAGATCATATTCAAATTCATCAACATTCAATCATAGGGCATAGCTTAGGGGTAGCCGCACGGGCCGCGCTTTCTGCGGCAAACTTCAGTTCTAGTGTTCCAGTTCATGTTCTGTTCATGTCTCGATCGCGCGCGCGTCTTCGCACTTCGTAATCGTTTGTCGGGCGATGCCAGACCGCTGAGATTGAGAATAAGTTTCCGCCGCGCGCGTGGAACGAAATTCTCGACAGGGTCATAATCATATCATCGATCGACAAGCCTTCGTTAAAAAAACCGCTAGCGAGGGTAGCTCACTAACTCGCTAGCTCACTGGCTCGGGAGACAATGAGACATTTTAGTTTTACAAATCTGCCGAGCCGCGGCGAGCGTGCCTTTCAATTTATGTGACTCTCCAGTTCAGCACTGAGTAGTGAGTAGATTATAATAGCCAATAGGCCGGAGCGCGGCGGCGTAACCCGTGTGCATGTGCGCACATTTACATAAAGTGAACCATTAGACCCTTTCGAGAATGTTGTATTTTGCGCACGCGTCTGCTGCAGCTGCCTAGCATCGGCAGCGGCAGGCAATGTTCAATTTCAAGAACAGTGGACATTTTTTGGGCGCGCGAAAAATTTGTGCGGTAGCGCGCATTTGGTGCTCCGAATCTCATCGCTATTAAATCGAGCGCCATTTCTGCCTTACGAAAGAATTGGCGGTAAAAGTATTAGCGCTCAATTTTATTTTTCTGCTGTTGTCGGTTGTCAGAGGCTGACTATAATTCACAATGAAGCTGGTTAGGTAAGACTGAAGTGAATGAGTACTGATATTTCGGGAACATGTTAATACTCAACGGTGTTGTATGTCGATAAGATTTTGGTTAAAGTATGCTGCTTCAGATTTTTGATGAAGTTATCACACGAGACTGTGACTATTGAACTGAAGAATGGAACAGTTGTTCACGGTACCATTACTGGTGTTGACATGAGCATGAATACCCATCTGAAGACAGTGAAGATGACGCTCAAGAATAGGTTTGTGTTGCCTCACTGCTTAATGTCATAGTTACAGTTAGGGTCTGCATCTTGCCTGACAGGGTATGAGAGTTATCAGGTTAGGGTTGAGATCAGGCCGAGGATTGGTGTGAGCTTCAAGCCAAGCGTCTGCAGCTGAATATTGTAATTGTGGATCATTCCAATTGTGAATCATTCCAATTGTAGATCATTCCAGTTGAAAATTGCAATCGGAATCAGCTGTCTGCTGTAGGACAATGAAATGGATAAATAAGGGATTACGAAAATATAACTATGGGAGAGTCTAGCTTTACTGCTATTCAATAGTAGTAAAGCTATGTTATACATCATTGGGTGGCAAACTGATGGTGTCTTAATCAAGAACTTTGTTTCAGGGAGCCCATGAAGTTGGAAACACTCAGTATCCGAGGGAACAACATCAGATACTTCATCCTGCCCGATTCCCTACCTCTCGATACACTGCTTATCGACGATAGACCCAAGAGAATCGGTGGGCGAGGAGGTGAGTTGGGGTATTTAGTTCGCAGTAATCATGTTACAATTAACAAAAGTCATGGACTGTGTTGTGTGCGACTGGTTTTTCATTTTTATTAAGGGCTCAGATGAGTCAGTCCAGTGATACTTCATACACTGGTGTCAATGATACGTCATACACTGGTGTCAGTGATACGTCATATTCTGGTGTCAGTGATACGCCATAAACTGGTGTCAGTGATACGTCATACACTGGCGTCAGTGATACGTCATATACTGGTGTCAGTGATAGGGCATATACTGGTGTCAGTGATAGGGCATGCACTGATGTCAGTTATACGTCATACACTGTTGTCAGTGGTACTGGTGTCAGTGATACATCAGCTTTCACACTGTACTGTAGTGTCAGGGAGTACGGCATGCGATATGAACTAATGTCAGTGATACGTCATATTCTGGTGTCAGTGATACGCCATACGCTGGTGTCAGTGATACGTCATAATCTGGCGTCAGTGATACGTCATATACTGGTGTCAGTGATAGGGCATATACTGGTGTCAGTGATAGGGCNGCGTCAGTGATACGTCATATACTGGTGTCAGTGATAAGGCATACGCTGGTGTCAGTGATAAGGCATATACTGGTGTCAGTGATACGCCATACACTGGTGTCAGTGGTACTGGTGTCAGTGATACATCAGCTTCCACACTGTACTGTAGTGTCAGGGAGTACGTCATGCGATATGAACTAATGTCAGTGCTGGTGACTGGTATCAGGGATGATCTGTATGTTTCATCCACCATGACACAATAACCGGCGTAGGTGAACCGGTGTAGGTGAACAGGTTTTCAACCACTCGTCAATAATTAGTATCATCTTCATCTAGTGACTGTGTAATATTGATATCCGTAAGATTTCGTCATGTGAGCAATTATTGGACCATACATTGTATTGATTATGAGGCCACTTTGGCCAGGCGCCGGTCTTATACAGGTCTAACGCCGGTGTAATGCAGGTTTGGCGCCGGTCTGACGCAGGTTTTGCGCTGGTTTGGCGCGGGTGTAGCGCTGATATGTGGCCCTTCTTTGTCCTAACACTTTCTTCTTCCATAACATGCAAGCATTTCACCGTCTTAGACGAGCATTAGGTAATTGAATTAATCACTGGACAGTCAACAGTGTAGGGGGCCGGGAGGCTGTGATTTATCAATGTTTACTTTGGAATCGTCCTGTCCTGCTCTTGACTTTCTCTTCGTATAGTATTCCTTGTACAGTATTCAGTGTATAGTTTTCAATGTATACTGTATAGTATACAGTATACACTATAGTATACAGCATACACTATGTGAAGTTTGTGATACCACGCATATCGAATACCATGCACAATATACTAAAGTTCCTGTACAACTACAAATCATACGTTGTATGTACCGGACATCTTTTTCCTAAGACGCATATAGAGAAGTCAGTATATAAATCCAAAGTATAATCGTTGCTCATTCAGTCACCCTATCAAGTGTATTCTTATCTGCTTTCCGATAGCCGTGTACACTATACATTATAGTCCTATAGTCCTCTCTTTAGATTACCCTTCATAGCTACAGCTCTATGAGTCAATGAAGACCACTCCCAAAGAGAAAGCCGAAAGCATGCGGGTCATTCTGTTCAGCAGGAAACCGTTCTAACCGAGTAACAGAGATGAGATCGGTACTCATACTGAGCGTGGCTTTATGAGATAAATCAGACTGCCCTCAGACAGTATCGGTTATCAGGATGAAAAGAGACTGCCTATCGTATATTAGCCGGCTGAGAACACTGAGATTTGCAGAGACCACTTTTTCCTAGATGATTTCCGGGAAGATGATTTGGACAGGTTAAATGTACCGCTGCGGTTCAGCCGCGTAAACATTCGTTCGAAGCCGAACAGTGTTCCTACCAGAGACCTATCCACGGGTCACCACTGACCCACTCGCTTACAAAGAGCCCCGACGCCCACCTAGAAATAGTGGCAAGGGGTAGCTCTTATTCTTCATCATCTCGATAATGAGGTTCTCATTTTCATTTTTTCTTGACTTGCACTTTTCTAGTCGCATTCCCTGCTCTAGATCGGCTCATTGTTGTGGAACGTACGCTCTCTAAAATACGGTCTTCTCATTTTGCGCTGAAGTCAATACAAATCGCACTTTTTCAACACTTGATTTCGCGCGCGTAATAATAAATGCGCGTAGCTCAGATAGTCATGAAGCAAGGCAAATTTTGGCATGAATACGGTGGTAATTTTTCCCTGTAACCAGATAGCGAAGGAGTATGTTATACCGGTTATACTGTTATAGCGAAGGAGTAAATTGTTGGAAAGAGTGTCTTCCTGACTAACGCTTTGTAAAATGAAAACTGTCTCACCATTACACAATTACAAGCGACTGTAATTCGAGTAATGATTAACGACCATTATTCCAGGACGAGGTGGACGTGGTCGGGGTCGTGGAGGTCGAGGCGGGGGCCGAGGAGGTCGCGGCAGAGGTGGAGGACGGGGAGGAAGAGGCGGCAGAGGAGGGGGCCGGGGCCGAGACTAAACGCCGGGTCTCAAGTTGATTTGCAGGACCATCGAGAAGTCTTCAATTCCTTTAGGATACTCAAGATTTCCTATGCACTGGTATCAATCCAATACATGGATTTGATATGATAAAACAGTGAGGACGTGGTCCACAGAATATTTTATTGTTTTGTCCAAGACACCAATTATACAGGACACCTTTTTTAACCGAAGGAATCCATTTCACGTCATTTTCTTTAGCTTCAACATTCAATTGGGAAAATATTGGATTTCATTTGTGCCTTTGTGGTCGGACAGTTGACATCTGGCAAATTGGCTGTCGATGATAGCCCCTGTCGAGAATTTCATTGTCGAGAATTTCATTGGCGCTAGTCGCGGCTCGCGTCAGCTGGGCCTAGCATCGCCAGGCAACTGGCAAAGAATTGGTTATCGGTTCTATCCATGCACATGTCACGTTGTAGGATTACATTTAGTTTCTACGCACGCTGGCGTTGTCAATTTTATTTGATCTAGCTGTTTCCGGGTTCGGTTTCTAGCTCGCGGTTTCTAGCTCGCGCAATCGACGCGACAATTGAATAAATATTTTGTGATGTCTAGTTGTAGGATTTAATCTACGACCTCTGTTTCTCGCGCGCTATAGCTATGCTATTGTATATTCGTCCGGACGTGCCAGGGACAGATCCCGGGCCCGCCTGAGAAGGCAGCGCGCGGCGTGAACCTTCATTCCCTCATTAACTAGAACTTAATAAAATGCCTAAATAGTTTCATACCACATACCATAAATTTTAATTAGTAGTTTTTATCTTACTATACCCTCGCCGCCGCGCGCAATTGCAAATAAATTCTTTATATCAATTGAGATTCTTTGCCAGCGATATATTGATATAATCCCGCGCCACCAGCAAGGGTAGGGCGTTACAAATCTTATAATGAGAATGCTGAATTTACACTATTTTGTCGAATTTTGTAACAGAGCGGTCATGGACTTGGAAAGTGAAAATTTCATTTGCAACAACATGAGAGGAAATGTAATTATTTATATCTATTGGCTCGTGCTATTCTGCCTCGTTTGAATCCGCGCACGACGGNCGAAATTCTCGACAGGGTCTATCATCGATCGACAACGTAAACCTAGATGGCCATGGTTTTCTAAAATTTCACCCTACCCTTGCTGGCGGAATGAAAATTGCGCGCAACGACGGTAGGGCAAAATCCTACAATTTTTTTACTACATACTATACCCTCGCCGCCGCGCGCAATTCTTTATATCAATTGAGATTCTTTGCCAGAGATAATTATTGATATGATCCCGCCAGCGAGGGAAGAGGGTAGGGAGTTATTTTACAATTTACAAATCTTATGAGAATACAGAATTTACATTATTTTGTCAAATTTTGTGCTTTAATTGTAACAGAGTTCATGGACTTGGAAATTGAAAATTTCATTTGCAACAACATGAGTGGAAATGTAATTCTTTTTATCTATTTGCTAATGCAAAAATTGCATGGGTAATGAGAGACTTGATTTTTCTTGAGCCTTTTTCTTTTGTTTTTGGCTTTTGCTTTCTATTTTTGAGATGATTCAAAATCCAAAGTGAAAATAAAACCATCCATATTATAATCTCGCAAATTCTGTTTGTATCATGTATCAATGTAACGAGATGCACGTGCAAGTTTTTAGCCTAGATGGGCATTACTATGGTTAGGACTACAAGTGGAGATGAGTACATGTGTTGTTAGTTATTTCCAACTTGTTGCGTTCCTTTTGTGGATTGTTTTGAGAGTTTGAGGTGGGTAAGCAGTTATTTCTGGGTGCTCTCTCTGTTGATAGGGAAGAGAAGAGTTGCATGTGCAATGACACTCAGTCATCGGGGAAATTGTTCTTGTTTTGCACACACTGGATGAAGTGATGTTTTGATTGTTTATGATCTGGAATTTAGATCTCAATTTCAGCTGCATTCAACACCTTTCACAATAACTTGGGCAGCTATGTATCGTTTTCAACAGGCTACTACTCTACAGGCTCCCTAGTAATAATATAACTGTAATTAATATCCTTAGGCTCCAATTAGATTGTTATAAGAAGTCTTCATAAGTTTTGGACTGCCCACAACACACCTAGTTTCTTATAAATATTATTTGGTCCTATAAATTAAAGGCCATTAATATTACCTCAATATAATCCAATGATTGCTTTACACTAGTCTCCTTCTTGAAATGTGCTCTTTGAATAGCAGGTTTCAATAACAGTTAAGATCACATTGTCACTGCAAATTGGCTACTGATGATAATTTCGCTGACGCCACTTGGAGACTTGTCTAAGTTTATCAAACAGGATGGTTTGGTGATACCTAATACAGCTTACTTCATAAATGGGAGCTTGTCGATACCGTGCAGTGGAACAATTCTTGCCGCAAGGAGTCTGACTTTAGAAAAGTTTTTGTCTAAGAAAAACGAAATACCACTAATTGCTCAACTTGATGGTATGACAACACAGATCTATCAGGTTTGATTGAAAAATTAAAAAAATCATGAATATAAATCAAAGACTAAATATTTGGCATCTTATAATATTTTCTAAACTGAATGGAGCAATATGATTTTTATGACACAATATCATACCAATCATTAATATTGTTTCAGTGCCTTGAACTATTATATGGAGGAGGTGTAAACTTGGACATTACAAATATACCTGTTTTCATGTTATTCAGTATTTGGTTTGATATTGATGAGCTCTTTAGCTTGTGTACTTACTGGATGGAGTGCAATGGCTTCCCAAGCGAGGCTGACACTCTTATCAGTCTATCCAGCCAACAAGAGAGAAGCAGTCACGTTAAAAAATTATGGCTTGGAACAGATCACATACCTCCAAACTTTTTGATCAGTGGTATCAGCCAGGCTTTGCCTGACACAGATAACTGTATGAAAAAAGTAAATGGTGATGCCAAGAGAACTATGATGGAGGAATTAAGTATTGATGGGGATTTGGAAATACCTGAAGCGTCATCATGGACTCTCAGTAAGACCAAATCAGCATTGAACAACCAGCCTGTTAGCAAAAATCCTAAATGTCTTTACAGACCCAGCCTTTCCTCATGGAAAGATTTTACCTGTGAAGAAATGTTCAGACTGTGTAGTAGTAGTTGTGATTATTCTGAGTTTGCAAAGATTGAAACTGCACTCTTTTGGATTGCTCAATACATGATAGGAAAACCTCTTTCTGAGGTGCAGATTTTATTTGAAACAATATTGGAGAATATTGATCCCTTAGCACTATCCAACAGATATCTTGGAATACTTGATTGGTATATGGATACTTGGAAGTTCCGTTTATTCTTCCCATCACACTTAACTGATAATATCCAGAATCCTTTTGAACCAGATGATCCTAAATCTAAATCTCGGTACATAATGAACTTATGGAATTTGAGTTATGAGGACGATATTGATGAAATACAGAAAGATGGTTTATTGAGTTTCTTTTCTCCGTGTTTGCTTTGCGGAAAATCAACACAGGAAACTGTCTTGAAGCTGAAGAATGGTGCACCCTGCTATGAAAAAAGAGTTCACAGTTATCGGAGGAAAAGCAAGAGACCTGGAGTTGTGTATCCTGTTCATTTCCATAGCAGCGATTTTCACTGGCTCATCAAATACGGACCAAATCGAAACCACAAACTTGTTTCCCTATTCACTCATGATAGTAAAACCATAAAAGAGGTTATCAAAAATGAAACAAACATTAAGGTTATTTGCCTACAAGCAAAGATAGGATCTTGAAGCTCGAAAAAGACAATGTTATTTATTTTTGTATATAAAGGGTGATAAAGTTTCTTGATTTGTTTAAATCAATCCATTTTTTCTTGATTATGTTTGTAGAGGTTCCTTCCTCAATCAGCATACTCATGGTACTTTAAACTTTTTAACATTTTGAAAATAATGTAATTTAAAAATACTGTATTAGGAAAATAATTTATCTTTGTTACGTTTATACTTTAATAGGGTAGTAGGTACTGTATTTATTTTCTTTAATAAAGCCAGTAGTCTTCATTAACCTTGGCCCTTGAAGAAGTGAAAGCAGGTTTCCCATTGTGGTGTATGGTATGTTTGGTACACATCGTAATAGCCTTGTATTGAAAAGGTACTTAGGTATATTATTTAACTCATATCATAGACATTCACTCATATCATATCATAGACATTCACTCATATCATAGAGATATAACAAGAGGTGGTTGATACTATTCCAATCATCCTCTTTCATGCGTTAAATTATGTTAATCAGCATCAAAATGTCAATCCGGGGTACAGCGAAGCAGCTCTTGTTTGAAATAACGAATAGCGGCTCTTTGGAGAGTGCCAAAACTTTGAGAGATATGGTGACTCTATTAAATGAACAGAATATACAGGTATTTTCCAGCTCCCTATCACCTCTGTCAAGGATTATAATGGAGTATTTACTCGCCCTCAAGTATTATCGAAATGATGAAACATACCTAATTCTTGAAAAAGGAGGAAGTGATAAGCAGCTTGTTACGTCTTGTTTCCTCTGCTGGAGGGAGAGGAAAGCTTTTGTCACAAATAATATTGCTGCTTACTGAACTGACAGTTTATCATCACACTTTCAAGTAGTTTGTTGTGCTATGATCAGTCTAACTTCAATAAGTTGTACATCAATCCAATAATCCATCAATCCAAATAATTTTGTGTCCCGATTTGAAATTTTTACAATGAGAATTGCAAGCTAATTTCATATGATATGCCTAGGCCAATATCATTTCAAGGAAAACTGAAGTTAAACTGAAGTTACGATCTGTGTATCACCTATCTGAGTTTCAGGTTCAATCAAGACATTGTGGATAACGTGGCCGCTGTGTTCTATGCTCTCACCACCAATGATTCATTGAACATCCTAGTGCGGGTTCTTGCTTACACATCACTCAGTGAAATTGCTGCTGCTGTTAAGAAGGTTCGAAGAGAATGCGAAGCAATACATTATGATAATACTGACCTGCTGTGGTAATTGTTGAACATATCCCGTAGTGGTGCACGCAATTATCATTGTACTACCGAAAACCTCATACAAGACAAGTAAATCAATCGTCATGATTTCAATTCCGTTAACGTGTTAACCATTACAACAGCAATAACTGATATATGTTTTCCTTCTTTCTCAACTCCCCGTCTCTTACTGACAATGTGACCTCTCTCTCCCCACCACAGGTTGACTACCTCCATATGTTCTCCACAACACCAGCATTCGAGTACTTCACCCACCCACACAATGCTCTTCTTGTCAGTGGAGCTGTTACTCCAGAACAGCAAGATTTCGTGGTGAAGAGACTCTCAGAATCGAAAAATATCTCACATTTTGTCATCAGGTAATGATATACTGCCCATCTTGCTCATCTACCCATAATCTTTTTTCATCATCATCATTTATCTACAACTGACACTCCGGCAACTGCCCCCCACAGACGTTGTGTGGACGAGCTACCTCCAGAGAAGACGCAAGAACTCCTTTCAAATCTCCCGGACCTCTCCCTCAGCTCTCCATACACCATTGTCTACAACCCGTCATTGTTTAGTCGTGATGACGTCATCGCAGCGTGCAAGTCACTCCTCAAGACAAGCAATGTCAAGTCACACGTGCAACGTCTGGCATTTCATATGCTATTCCAGGAGAGGGTGCTGTGTCGTGAGGTGACAGAGAGACAGACATTCGACAGCCACGAGGTGACAGCTCTCAAGATAATAGCGCTGTCACATCACGAGGAGTGCGAGACAAGTGGACAGATGATGACAGCTCTGAGACACTTTCACCGTCACTTCTTCTACAAGGTGGGCGGCGAGTACCCGAGTCTATTCTTCAGAGTCGTGTGGAACATCTACAACAGCTCGAACAGGGAGCAGACAAGGCGGGAAATAGAGCAAACTGTCCGGATCATGTTGTTTGACCAGCCCAAATATGCGCTCTACGCTGTCAACTTTCTAAACTCAATCCCGTTCTCATCCTACTCACCGACTTTACTTGAGGTAATCTCGAGAAACTTCGCTTTGTTCAACTTGTGACCCACGTGAGAATATTATTAACTGTATACTGTGTCAGGTGATGCTACAGTTAGTCGAGTTTATCACGAAACAGTCGGCAGACCAGTTCCTCGCATCGTCTGAACACTATCTGATCATCATTCAACACTACCTTACACTAGCGGAGTACTCCCCTAAACCAGTCCTCCGCTACTGTACGCTCCTAGCCCGAGACAATGATCTGAGCCCTCAACAAATCGTGACGATATCTGACATGATCAAGTGAGTGCTGCCGAGTATATGGCAACATACAATACACGTGTTTGTATGCCACCCTAAACCATATCTCCCTACCTAGTACCTAGTTCTCTACTTCAACACATCCAATAGACTACGTTTCCTGAGTGTCACTGTTCATATTACACCAGGTATAATATGCCTCCCTTCCCCTCGTGTATACCACTACCCACAGGTCTACACTACGCCACCCCAAGCTGTCGGCAGTGACGGCTGAACTGGGCGAGCTATGCGGCGCTCTCAGCCGCTTTCCACTACAGCAATCACTCATGTTACTCCTGCAGAGATATCTCACCACGTACAGCACCACCAAACTGCAGGCGTCTCTCTTCGGGTCTGCTCAAATTCATGCTCAGGATACGGATCAGGGAGGAATTTGCTCCTACTTGGGTTTGTTCACTCACTACCGTAATTATTCTCACGCCACTGTTCTTATACCTCCTACCCATCTTACTTTACCCATTATTTTATCTTTAATAGGAACTGTTGTCATACATCTGTCGAGGAATATTAATGATGACTCCTATTCCCAGACCGGCCTACAATGAAGTTGGACAAACTGCTGACGACAATTGCTCGGAAAACGTACATTAACCCAACTGTAGAGTACCACGAGCTTGACACCACCCTCTACACGTGCTCTCTGCATCTCTGCATTTCCCTCTCATTCTGTGTCCACCTCGCGAAGGAGGAGGAGTACCTAACGTGTGCCGAGTTCCGGTTTACTCCGCACAACGACCAGTACGGGCCGGTTCCGAGTGTTCTCGTTCCGGTTCTCCGATCTGGGGACACAATCACCGTGACGATTGACACCGCAACTCCACGTGCAGGAGTGGTGTCAGCGAGGGTTGAGTACTCGCAGAACGGGCACCACTATCGGTGCCCGCTCCCCGACTTAGTGGTAGAGCTGGGTGATCTGCTCTGTCCCCTGCCTCTCAACAACTTCTCTCCTGCTCTCCTCTTCACATCACTGTGGGACTACTGTGAGACTCACCAGAGAAGTGAAGGGGCAGGAGATGCTATGGTCAGCAAGATAAGACCGCGGGATGGTCTGAAGATCCGATTAAATACGTTCCGACTGCCCGACGATAAGAATGATAGGAATGTCTACTACATGTTCGGCCTGCCTCCGCACCACTTTGTCCTGATAACGTGTGTCCCGGAGTTTGCATCCGTGAAGATTGCCATGGACTCCATTGAAATATTCCCCGTGCTGTACAGCCTGTTCACCACTGCAGCTACTGAAGATGTGTACTGAATGCAACTGTGCAGCTGCACCTATCTGGTCATGCTGTACAGGGTTATGCAGTTCAATATTGAGATGAAAGATTGAATTTTGCAATGATTGATGTTTGAAAGTTTGGTAATATGAAAATTTATGTTTGTCTGTATGTTAAATTGAATGCTGTATTTTCGACGAGATTAACGTAATTCGACAACCATTGGTGTTCATTCTCGCTTTTGCTGAGGTTATCTCTTCATTCCTCCTTAATCTGCATGCTTTTATCCGTGACATTTTCTCACGTTTGCAATAATCTTTGTGTATAGTGCAATAGGGACTTTGCAATGACTGCTTGAGGCACGGCACAAGATCATGGCATTCTGACAACAGGTTCAGTTTTCCCGTTAGCCTGTGAGAGAATGAGGAGAGAGTTCTTCAATCCCAAGGTAGGCCACCTACTAACTGTTCATTATGAAGTTAGCTTTCTCCTTGTCATCTGAATTAATCGCCAAATTCATGATGTCTCATCCAAATTCCAACTTTCTAATGATAAGGTGTCTTATTTCTTATTCAACCTAATTTGCTGAACGCAATCATGATTAGCTACTCAAATATCATGAAGGTCATGTGACAACAGACACGTGACCAATATAGCCACGTGCATCAGTCCAGCCACGCCCAATCACCGTTTGGCCGGACAGTGTATAAAACACTAGATCACGGGAGGTACAGCATTATCTTAATTGATCTTCTCTTCACAATGCATTCCGAGAACTCGTATACCATAGTCCGGGGACGTACGGAGAATTCACGGAACCTACTTGAGTCCGGTTTTCGGTACACTAGGGTGGGGAAGCTGACGAGGGACGGTCGACAAGCGTGGCGGTGTCTCCGATCAGATGTGAAGTGTACTGCGAGAGTGTTCACTCGTGATGGACAGATGTTGCAGTCCATTGGGAAGCCTCATAACCACGAGTCAATGCTAGGGGAGGAGGCAGCTCCACTATCTGATCTCTTGCCTGATCCAGCTCCACTATCTGATCCAGCTCCATTCACATCTCATCTAGCTCAACCCACTCCTGATCCAGCTCAACCCACTCCTGATCCAGCCCATCCCACTCCTGATCCAATGCAATCGATGGCAGCGTCCTCACAACCTGATAACATCCCCGGTTCCCATGACAACCACTACCGCAAGCACAAGATAGCACGTGATATGTCTGCTGGGAGAACACAACCTACACAGTGGAAATTCTCAGAGAAGCTGCAGCAAGAATTGGACACTCGAGACACTGTGGTTTACGAGAAGCTAGTATCCTACTGCAAGTCGAAGATTGCCAGGGCTTAGATGGTGCTGCAGTTAGGATATCAGCACTACTGTGTACTTTTTATACCGAATTTCAATTTTTTGATGGTACCTATTTAGACTTGGCTGGATTCTATCCATTCCATCATGTCAAATTATTTTGATATTTCTGATTTGTTTTTTCTGATTTATAAATCGATTGTTTCTAGCAATTTGAGAACTTTTTATTTGCTGATTTCTGACGAAATAATTGACAGGACAATAACCCCACTCTTTCAGTGCGCTATTATTGTCGTATGTGGACGAAGAGGGTCCGGCAAGTCTGCTGTTATCGCAAGAATCCTCAAGAGAGAAAATTTGTCTGCATCATGGATGGACATCACTTCTCTGAAGATCATTGAAGGTTCCAAAGGTATTTATAAACTTTGTTTCAGAGGAGGGCAAGTCAAACTATTCCTATTGATTTTGTCTTTTAATAACTCATCCTTATCATACACAGGGATCAAGCGTCATCTCGTGATAACTGGTATACAGACCCTAGACTCACTAAGAGAAACCCTCGCTTCATTCCTTGCCTCGTCTCTCCCACTCTCCACTCTGATATGCGAGGTAACCCTCTCCTCACCGCTCACTCGCCACTTCCTAGAATATGAACACCTCAGAGACATCAGTGTCCTCTACACCAAGTCTCCCTGGGACTTTACCCTCTCACTTCCTCCTTCCGTACTGCCTGTTACGCTGGATGTGTCGCGCAACGTGGATTGGCAGGTTTCCGCTCACGCACTGCGCGCGTACCTCGCTACGCCAGACACATTCAGCGCGCTGTCCACATTCTCGCCCTACACACAACCTCTGCTTAGTGAGCGCGAAGTGATGGGAACACTTGCGGAGTGTTTCCCTGGATACAACACCAGGACTCTGAGTTATGTTGTGAGAATGATGAGGTTTGTGGTTGATAGGACACTGCACAGAATTCAGGATATCAGGAGAGATTTTGGTACTATCCTCGATGTTTACACGATGAATGTGGGGCTTATGTTATCGGATCAGATAGAGCAGGTTCAGAGGATGTTCAGTGCAGATTTCAACTTGTCGCAGATGTTTGTTGTTTTTCCGGAAGTGGCGATACCTTGGGTGAGTATAAATGGAGATTGCTTACATTTCAATATTGAATATCAATTCAATATTGATTATTATTCAATATTAATATTGAATATTAACACGTAGGTTATTGACTGTACAATCCCATCCAGCAAATGGTAGAGTGTAACAGAACGGCAGCATCCTTGTCTCCATGCCAGCGACACATCAAGAAACTCCTCACGTGTAACGAAAATTTCTACAAACACACGGACATCAACCTCCGGTTCGAAAACCGAGACTATAAAACCATCACAGAGTCTCTTCTCCGAATAATGGGATCTGATAAGGAGTTAGAGTCACTTTTCCAGTCGCATGAGGCGTTACGAGTCACAAACATTCCGTTCAGTGAACAAATGATCATATCTCCTGGTATCTTCATCTTGCTAGTTCAGATGATTTACCGATTCAGGTTGAATATCCCAGTCATTCTGTGCGGTAAGTCCGGCTCCGGCAAGTCTGCACTGATCAGATACACTCAGTACCTCTACACTCAGTGTGACAGCTCGTGTGTCATTGTGTCACATGATCCACTGCTTCAGTCAGAAGCAGAGTTACGGCAACGGTTGGATGGGATATCAGCTGAGGTTGTGCTTGTCAGTGTGAAAGTGACTTCAAGTGACAGTTTGGATGACGTCATGAAAATGATCTTTTCTCGTAGAATCCATGGATCTGACCCTTCTCCAGATAGAGTGAAGTTTGTCGTTGAGATTTCAGCAGGAATCCACGAGTCAGCTGTTAACAAGCACATTATTCTCCCTGTGTCAGTTGATATGGATGTTGTCAGGCACCTCATGTCTAGATTCAGTATTCCCGATCATGTTCACAATGTTGTGAGTGAATTTCTCGCGGATGAAATTATTTCGTATCGAAACATTAACTCACTGATAAAGGTTCACTCTTGGGTCAGTCAGGTTTTGATCCCTCGTTATGCAGCAGAAATTTCATCAAATTTTCATATTTCCCCTGAGGATGGAGACCTGGTTTCAGCAATTGCTTTGCTAATCTCGGCACAAGCCGTGTTTGGACTCGGGCCAGAGAATTTAACTGCGATTGTGGAAAGCGTTGAGAATTCACTGAACCTTGGATCATCAGTTGGGAAGTTTGTGGAATCGTACACAAATTATTTATCTGGAGTTGTGCAAAGTTGGACGAAAATTGATGGCAACAGGTTGACCATTATTCTCATTAAAGTAGGAACCTTTGTTAATTTTATCACGCCTGTTCAATTGAACGCAATGAAAATTACCGCTCTTTCACAGGGTAATTTATCTCGCTGTTCCACTTCTAATCTGTGTGGAAACAGGTCTTCCGCTCGTTATCAATCGGAGTGATATCAATCAAATCGTTTCCATGACAATGCGTGTGAACTCACGCAATGCCGGGAGCGGTCACGCGCCGGGATGTAGAGCACGGGTTATAGACAGTGATGCCACACCAGAGGAGATCGTAATGTGTTACACCGAGTGTTTGAATGAGCAAATACTGACAGCCAAACGAATGAACATATTTCAGGTAGAATTGGTTCGTGGAGCCAAAACTCATGTCTCATCATTCATCACTCTCCTATACTAACTAGTTAGAACGAACCGTTATTCAAAGTAAAATTCTGACCGAATTCATCTACACCATCGTTTCAGCGAGGTGTGATAGTCTGTACTAGGTATGAAGACCTGGAACCATGTTCCCGTAGCACTCTAGCTCACTTGATATCAAGAAGATCGCTATCCACCAACACTCCTGTCATATCAGTAGTTGCCGGACTCAACGGGCAACAAGTTCCGGGTGAACTTTGGGGCTGTCTCATTGGTCCAGGATTGGTGGTCACGCGTAATACACACGAGTCACGTGGTCATGAGGAAAAAGAGTCACGTGATTCTGTTCCTGTGGATGAAAGGGGGGAATTAGTATCGGATAAGACACGGCAACTAGATGACCAAGACATAATGAGGATTGAAGCCCCGTGTGATGATACTAAGGTGAAGGGAGCAGGAACAGCGTACAGTGCTATACTGAAGTGGGTAAAGAAGAAACTCGGATGTAAGGACCTCCAGTCGATAGAAGTGAGTATCATGGGTCTATGATGATAACACGGTCATTGCTTTAGTTCCATGTGTGTGCTTCATTGTAACTCCAATGGTTGTATCATCACAGAACGGTGTTCTGGTAACAAATTGGTTCCTGTCCAACTGCGGACCAGTATTATACGAGGAAACATGTGTGAAATCACTCATCAACAACCTGGAGAAACTCCATACGGAGTGCGGCGAGGTTTTCCCCTATTTTGTAAAGATCCCAACTTCGACAATGAAAAACGTACTCACGGACCACGGACAGGTAAGAATGCCAATTCTCCTGTGATTGAATTCCAGCAAGTGGTATCTTTTCAGTCTGAAAGTTGAACTACAGCAATTTCACCTCTCTGATAATATATCTCACCTGGAACTTCGCGTAGATGCCCTTCTCCAAGCTGTCTGATACCCTGATTGAAGCACGTGTTAACGCTATTGTATTAACACGTGGTGAGATGAAGTGGAGCAATGCCCTCTCTTTCACAGCTGAACTCACCACCCTGGCATCGCACCACTCTACTCTGTCTACCCTATACTTCTCCCCACTCGCTCCACGCTCTCATGACACGTGTACAGACATGGGATTGTACACGTGCAAAATGATCAAGTGCTTGCTGTGGTTCTGTGAGCTGAGCAGTGTTTGGTGTGGGGTACGTGATGCTGATCTCAAACAGTTCCTCAAGGTTGGTATCACTCTGGTAGACTGTAGGGGTAACATATAATAACCATGGACTATCGTCAAATTTTACCAATTTCTGTGAATTTCTAAGTTAATTTCGTGTACTTTCATAGATTTGTAAATTAGTAGATTCCCAGCACACTGTTCCTGGGGCCGCCAAGATTCATGTCCCTATTTCAGGTGTGTCATGTGTTGCTGAGTGGAGAGCCGTGTAACTACTCTCTCTTCACATCATGGGTTGTAAGTGACACCACCCACCACCCTGAACTCCTCGCTCACTACCTCATGCTTGTGATGCAAGAGTGGTGTCAAGAAAAACGTCTTGACACCAGCTGTCACCGGGACACACTGTTGACATTAATTGCTGAAGTGGTGCCCCTAGTCTTATCGGTACAGCTATCAGAGTTGCTTCTGCAAAACGTCGCTAAGTCAGTTATTACCTCTATACTTGATTTACTTCAATAGTGTAATTGAATTACTTAGATTTGAATTTGCCATTACATTACCTTCAGTTTCAAAGTGTTCTATTTAACTTCATACTCTCATATAACTTATCACCAGATGCTACGGTGTGGAGAGTCTGGACTATCTTTACAGCAAGGCAATGCGAAACAGGCAGTATACGAACACTGTTCACCTATCTGCTCTTGTACTTGTATGCAAGGTAAATGTTATCATGACTATTGTGAGTATTTCGCATATCTCTATCTAATGTGTTTGATAAGAATTGAGCTAGGGATGTCACCAGTATAAGTATGAAATTTTCGGGCAGTTATGTATACATACTGAACCCTCAATGCTAAACTATGTGGCATGGTGTCAATACCCAATGGCCAATATATGATGGATAATCTTCATTGAAGATAGATCAAGATAAACTGAATCTCAGATAGTATTCACTATTCTGATTCATTTCAGAAATGGATCACAGATCAAGACACTCCTATTCTGGACAGAAAGGCTACCCTCCCACTACATGAGATAGTGTTCCTGAGGTGTGCAGTTGAGAAGTGTGTGGCTCAATTAGTCGTGAGTTACTCTGGCGGTTTCTCGCTACTGTCTTGGTTTACGATGAATTATGATCAGTTCAATTATGACAACTGCTGTCATGTAGGAGCTACACATCAAGAGAGACCCAAGTTTGGAATCAGAGGATTTGCTTGGAAAATACTTTGGTGAAAAGGGTGAATCTCATATATTTAGTAAGTGTCACCTCAACAATTGATTCTTGACACTGCGTCCATTTTATGCTATCAAATAACACACCAAATCCAAGGATGTATGTGTCGCCCCACCACGACACGGTGTCTAACAGCTACATTATCGACAGGCGTATTCTCAACATTGACTCGTGAGCATGGTACTATTGCTAGCTTTGTGCTGAGACTAATATTGGAGGAAGGCGGTGTTGACTGCTGTAAAGCTATGATGAGTATAACTCTCCCACATCTTGCAAATCACTCTGATGTGAGTGTCTATAGACAATCAAAATAGCGATTCAGAACAATTGTGTGATTACCCCTTTGTGTATAATAAATCCGTTTTCAACTGATTAACTTCGCCTAATCTAGCTGGATACAGCAGTAGACAGGGTCTGTTCTACTGTACTACCAGGATACACTGAGCTGAGGGCAAAAGTGCTTCCTATTTGTACACTTTGTGAGGGTGGGAGGGATGGAATTGGCAAGAATACCAGGTATATAATTATAGAGTAATCTATCATCAAACTGGATGTTTAAGCGAAATGTTACCCGGTTTTTCAGAAATGTATTGGTACAATGGTCTTCACTCTTTATCCCAATATTCATCTATCAGTCTACAAGAAACGATCAGTCTTGGTGTTGCAGCAGTTGTGGATTACGAAAAGAAGTTGAAAACTGTTAACAGATCTCACTTTGAAATGACGCCAGGTTGTGGCTGTCTGAAGAACCTGACGCCAGTGCATTTGACACCAGTTATTGAAACCACTATCTCTCCTAAGTACAGGTCGGCCTTATGGTTTAACCCCCAAATAAGCCAAATATTCGGTTTCCTCAACACTTATAATGGAATCCATGTATATCGTTGTCATACTCGCCATCCTCAGATACAATTCGCATGCTAAAGTAGCAGTGTACCTAGCTGGGAATGTGTCGTCTGATGGTAATGCTTTCCAGCAGTATTTCCATCGCCTCCTGACTGCCCCCGATATCAGTACTATGTATTGGATGGGCATGCCTCACGATGACATTTACGAGATGATGAATACTGTCAAACCTTCGGAGAAATTTGAAGGTGAAATACACGGAACCTGGACAAACATGTTTACATTCTGTCGATATCGGAAAGCCTATAGCATTTATCACATGATTTATATTGTTAAATATCGGCTTCATTAAACAGGAGTTGAGAAAGCGTACGAGTTTTATCAGTGCCCAAATGGACACGTGTACACAATAAACAACTGTGGCGACCCCTTGCAGCGATCTACGTGTCCGGCATGCAAGAGTTTAATAGGTAAACCTTAAACACCATTGTTCGTCTATTTTAGAAATGCGTCATGCGTGTGAAGCTATGATATCGTGAAATTGTGATGGTCACGTGTGTCAATTCTGATCTTTATCATAACTGCAGGTGGACATGGTCATATTCCGGTTAGACACAACAGGAAATTAAACAAGAATTCGAAGAAAATGTTAGAAACGGGTATGGTTATGTGTGTTCGGTTTTTAACGCAAATTTTGTCAACAGTACAATCCACATGACGCATTGTCATTGCATGGTACTTCGTGTAGCGCGCGGCGCACTTTTCGCGATGTATAGCACTTAGTGCACGACCGAATACATATGTAAGTGTGTAGAATTCAGTAAACAAATGACAAGTCCTCGCCAAATGGCTGTCAAGATCGGTGAACATTTAACTGTCGCTGAGACTTACTCGAGAAGTAAGATTTCCCCTGCTCCAGGTTACACTCTGAAACCAGCAAGTGGTACACCCGGCAAAACAAGTGTGAGATCACTGTCACAACTGAGTACTACTGTCATCTGGTACATCTCTCATCTCATCCTGACAGTCAGATCACATCACCTCCTGCCTGAGACAAGCAACAGACTGGTGTCTGATTTCACGAGTATATCCAAGCTACTGGACATCACTGTCGATGAAACCACTGCCTTCCTGTTTGATGTGATCACTCGTATGTGCGCTGCAGACACATCAACTATATCGTATACGGTGGAGGTGGTGCAGGATTCATTGGAACCACTCGACATTCTGATAAGTAACAGAAACGAGGAATTGAAGAGTGAGCGGAAGAAATGGGAATCGGAATTTGATAAGATAGTGGATGAAGTGAAGACATCCTGCGTTCCTGGATACGGAGAGTTGCTGAAACACGACGGTCAGGAATTCTCTGAATCTACTGATTCATCAGGTGAGATAACGTCGCAAACTACAAACTACTTTACCATGAAGAAGACACCGAGTGTCAGACTATGCTGTGGATATTTCACTGAAACCAACATAATTCCAGAAACCATGGATGAAGATAGGAGAATAGAATCAATCGATCATCCTTGCTATTGGGTGATAAAAGTAAAGAAAAGACAGTTACCAACTCAGCATCCATTTATCAGGTATGTTGTGATGCAAATAGGAATTATTTTAGAAAAGTAACTCATGTCAAGTAGAATTCATTATGATTCGCCTTGCGGCCTTCTCAAGATGACTGGAAACGCCATCACATCGCAGTTTGTAACTTCAGTTCTCGCTTTATTATCGGACTCGGTGACGGTGCACCGTACTTTGCCCGTGGAAAAATGGGGCTCTTTCCCTTCCACGACAAATCAACTGATTCCACCTCGCGGCCCATCAGTCGCAGGACCTGAACTTTGAGTGCCGCGCGTACACTCCTCATCCTACACAATATAATGAGAGGATTGAACCCTGATGTACAAAACGGGAGCCACGCGAACAAAATCTCTCGGAAACTAACTTGTTCGGGCAGCAAGAATTTCACTATGAGGACAGTTACGACAGTCACGACATATGGAATGTTCATGATGAAGATTGTGACACAAATCCTCCAATTCCTCTTTAACGGGACCTTGACTCCACCCGGGCGACTACGCTTGTACAGTAGGAATATCATAGTAGTGGTTGAGGCTAGGATCCCGACCAGACAGTGGACGAAGTTGGACCATATGCACAGGTTCAGTCCGAATTTTTGGAGCCGTTTGAGGTGTGGATAGAATTCCAGTGTGACGTAGTAGGTACCGTTGTTAACGATCATGTAGATGACATATAGACCGAAGTATGTCAGGACAGCGTGATGATGGATGTATATGAAGGGGGTGACAATCTGCAACATCCGAGTCACGGCTATCAGACATGTTGTTACCTGAAATGAGCCCTTTGTGGGGATTTTACAATTCAAACTATAGACTGGTAAATGTAAGAGTTTTAAAGAAGCTATCCAATAAGTTGATTGGTGTCCGAAAGCGAAATTAATTAATTAGTCTAAGTTCCGAACCTGTGAGATGCATCCAATTACGCAGCACCAAGGTCTGACTTGCCGGAGCACGAAATATGAACTGGCGTAGATTTTGCTGTCCAACATGATAACAGTGTAGGTTAGAGGAGTGACTAGGGCGGCGAGGAAATCAGATGCCGCCAGAATCTGAGAGGATATCCTATCATGGTTCAAATAAGCATGATCGACTCTTGCATCGTTATTTTCATGATTATTTTCATGGCAAAATGCCCAAAATTGGCGATAGTCATATGACTTGTTCTATTCTATTTGGTACTAGAGGTTTCCAAACCTTAAAGAGTGTGTTAACATGCGACTTCTTCTTATTGAAATACCAGAAGAGCAGTGGGTTAAGGATAGTAGAGGACAGGAAGGGAAGAATGAAGAAGCATCCTACAAGATAGTTAACAAGTCTGTCTGTCTGGCTTAGGGTGATCCTGCCGTGGCTCCCTGTGAAGTTCAGGGGGTTCCCTAGCTGCGAGGTCGGGTCCTGTTTGAAGAACTCGAGGTCCGTTTCGTGTACTATCCGCCAGAATATTAACATCCTGTAATGCAGCGAGGAAAAAGTAGTACAAACGGAGACAATAACACAAGGTCGAAAGTCAAGAAATGTGATCATATATAATGTTCGTGTGCTCCCTGAGATTCTTGTCAAAGTTTCCGTGAATGATGGAATTAAGGTTCATGAAACTACCCGAAACCTCATAGACATTTAATGTTGAATATGTGTCTTGTACTCTACTGCAGCTGGCTGTACGTTCCATGAATTACGAATTCATGCTTTTTTACCGACAAATCGGAGGAGCCAGAATTGAAAATTGAAGTCAAGAGCCATTCGAGCACCACAAAATTCAGACGGCAAAGATTGTTTGAGAAATGTATTACGAAGTTGAATGTGATGTAATCCACCCTTTTACTGGCTGCCCGATCTACTCATCTCACGTTTTCAATTTCAAAATCATCTTTCGTGGATCTGATACCAAACGTCTAGTATAGAGTGAACTATAGAGTGAACAACCAAAAATGGTTCAGGTAAATATAAGTAGAGCCAGTGTTGAAGGAAGAGTCACGAACATGAGAAACACGAGGTCATCT
The DNA here is from genome assembly GCA_946803715.1 of Beroe ovata. Taxonomy (NCBI): domain Eukaryota; kingdom Metazoa; phylum Ctenophora; class Nuda; order Beroida; family Beroidae; genus Beroe; species Beroe ovata. Next base: position 503,607 of record CAMPET010000002.1, on the reverse strand, counting down.
GGAGAGGAATTGGATAATCATGGATACCTAGTTGTTTTAGCACTGCAATTAACGAGCATGCGGCTCTGGAGTATGAGGATCAAGGGACAAATTAGAGGCGAGATTCGTATTAATATTTCATCGCATTTCGGTCAATAACAACAGGAAGGTAATTTGGTGATACATTGGCTAATAAACTAGTGCACCTGACACCTCTATATGATGTACATTACCGGGGGTAGATTACTACAACAAACAGTTGCTCATGGTGGTACAGTTATTGTAGATACTTGGTTATGCATGTGCACCCTGGGTAATTGTACAACAGTGGACGTTGCATCAAACAACTGTGAAACGTAGGGGAGTGTAGTGCACCCTGAATCATGTGTAGAATATACTAGTTGGCATAATTTGATTAATTTGACTATTCCACTCACACACTTGTTAATAAACAGCTGCTAAACTTATGATGTAGGATCATGTACGGGAAGTTGTCAGGTGATGTTATGACGTCATATAGCGGTGGTGTGAATCAGTAAGACGTGTTGAATTCCCTGATTTTGACTGCTAACTTTGAATGATATATGATTTGAAATGAAAAGTTAGGACTGACTTTCTAATTTCCTTGGAACTCTGTTATAATTTCAAATGAGGTCTTAATTTTCTCATTGTTTCAGGAAACTCCAAGAAGTCAGCGACATGGTTCCGCTGATTTCCCATCTTCCTTACTTACTCGACCTCACTGCCCGTCTGAAGGATCAATACAACTTCATTCTGGATACATCCTCTCTGACAGCTACCCCCTCCTCCCTGGGGCTGGACATTACCCCTTGGCACGAGATCTGGTGTCAGGTTGATTCTGTGTGGAGCAGGAGTGATCTGATATACCCGGCCCGTGATCTGATCCCCCTGGAGCACGTTGTGCTGCGTGATGTGATCCCCACCACAGCGTCAGCCGACACGGGGGCTACCACTCTGAACATGATCAGATTCCTCTCCAAACTGCATAACAGTATACTCCCCGACTCGACACGTGAGTCACCCATAGTAACCCCGCTACGAGTATTTGATCCGGAGACATTACACAGACTAACTGTCTGTCTGGAGTGTGATGATAGCAGACACGTGGACAGTTTAGTGGAGACAATCTGTCTCTCTCCCCTCCGCAAGCTTCCCACTGAGAGAGCAGCGGTTTTGGAGGACATGAGGATTAGAACTTTGTACTCGAGCCGTGATTTGGATAGTTTCGTGAAATTCCATTCTAGTACCAGTCACGATGTTTTACAAACGTTCGAGAAGCAGCTTGTAAGTCAGGTTTCAGGGTCCGATATTATCAAACTTCACAGGATTTTGACTGCCGTTATTGTGAGTAAAAGCGAGCAGAAGGAACTGTCTATTGAATTTACATCCCTGCTCAAGTCGCTAACTTCTCGATACCCTAACCTGGACATGTTGATCAATGATCGGAGCAAGTTATTCGAACTGTATCGTCATGTGAATGTGGAGATATATCGTAGATCAGCGATAAGTCCCGCTGAATTGGGTGAGGAATGTCCACAGTTCCTCGGGAGCTTCTTTGAGTGTGAAATCTACAATCGATCCCGTAGTTTCAGCATTGTGGGAGGGGCTGTAGAAGAGGTGTCATGTTTGATTGCAGAATTTGTCACTCTGTTCATTGCTCCCTTCGAGAAACCTGAGAATTTGTCAGGCTGGCAGTTGATCGAGGCACTGGACTGCTACTTGGACAGATTCAAGGGGAGGGACTCAACTGATCTCAGTGCAATTGATCCAGTTTGTGAAATAGACGATATCAATAGTTTGTTGACCAGTCTAATTGAATTTGACCGTTCATGATAACTGCTTGTTCATGTTATTGAAAATGAGTGTTTTTCGATTCTATCCTTTTATTAAAAGTTGATACAATTGACAGTTACACGTTTGGGTTTACAAACTGTGTTCCGTTTTAGTGAACCTATGTATTCTTTGGATATCGATTTCTCATTTCGTAGCCTTTAGCTTTTGCATCGCCAGCACCTTTCGATATTGCTGCGTTGCGGTGTTTATAATTTGCATATTCTGCTGTTACATGAGTTAAATCTTACCCATGAATCTTTGACATGATTGCTGTTTTGTTAGATAAAGTTTTATGAAGTTGATTGTTGTAAGCAATGCCTCTCCTTGCATTGTAAGTGGTGATAGATAGTACCTTTACATGTTTAGGCTACAATGATTTAACTCATTAACGGTCCTAGATTAAAATAAACCAAATTTGAAACAGGTATTGTTTATGACTCAAGGATGAAATTATTTGTCACATGATTGAACGAACACAGTGGCATGATTTCCTTCTCACATACTGTGACTGTGAGCTCGAAGAATTGCTGCTGGAACCCATTGATGCTCCCCATCACATACTACTCATAGATGGACTGCTCCTGCTGGATTTCAATTTGCAGCTCTGTTCAAAACTCCTTTCTGATCCTAAATCACAGATCAATGCCCTCAACAAGTTGGTTTTATCAATTATAAATCCCAATTAATTGGTGTGTTCTATTTCAATGCTGTTTCCAAGCTTTGATGCGTTAACGCCCTACAGGTCTGCTGTTGAAGCAGAAGGGAAGCTCCTTGCCCGCTACAATGACGAATGTCATGAAAAGTTAGAGGAGATGAGTGTGAAAAAAACAGTTCACATACGACTACAGAACTTACCAGATATCCCTGAGCTTGTGAGAAACAGGTTGACACCAGTTTTGTCCTGTTAGATTGATCTCTTTCGGTATTGGATATTTTCCGTTCGTTAGACGTTGTTAAGGCTTCGATCATTGATATGAATGCGTTTTATTTTGATCTTAATCCGTAGATATTCGTATTGAAATACCCAAAATAATGTTCTGGTGATAGGAACCCCCCATTACTCTGCAGGGTTCCGACCTGTTCCGATATGGGGAAGTTCCTGATTGTCAATGGAACAGTAACGAGAACTGGGTGTAGGAAGGTATTGGAACGAGTACAGCTTTGGAAATGTCAGACATGTCACAGTGAGTATTATGCTGGGGATATGTACAAATGTGGTGAAACTGCCGGTCTATAACACTTGACCCCATCACTGCTATGTTTATCTCAGGTATCATTGAACAGGATGGGGTGTTAGAGCTCAGATACAAACTATCTCCCCCTAAGAAGTGCTGTGTTGCATCATGCAAAGGTTCCAAGTTCACCCACCAACAGGGTGAACAGATGCGATGCTCTGATTACCAAGAGATAAAGATTCAAGTGAGTGTAAATACGGCTGGTTTGTGAGCTGCATCAACGTTTTCGCCATTTGAGTCCTGATCACTCATCTTGAGACTTGGTGCTTGACATCACTTAATCTATCCCCTGACACCACTTCAGGAGAAGGTAGAGAGGCTTGACATGGGAACGATACCACGCAGTATGACGGTTGTCTTAGAGTATGACTTGGTCGACACGTGTAAAGCTGGTGATGACGTTACCATATATGGGATTGTAACTCAACTCTGGGATCAGCCTGTGACTGATGCTAGATGTTCCCTGGAAACAGTTCTCCATGCAAACTCAATCGAGGTTAGACGGTGAAGTGACACTGGTAACGGTACGGAATGACTGAGTTTTGAGTTTGGTGTTTCGTATTCGTAAACTAATTCCCTAAACATTCAGACTGCTCGAACGTTACACTCATCCATAGATCTCCCTTACTATATTTATTAACTATCCCCATTGTCCCCAGATCCACAATGAGCAGCGATGTAACCTGGATGTTACCGATAATGCCGTATCCCGGCACTACGGACACTGGAGACGATACAAGGATAGTCCTATGACCGGACGTAACCTGATAATCGCATCTTTCTGTCCAGATGTGTATCAGCTGTACATCGTGAAGTTAGCAGCCCTCCTTGTTATACTTGGTAATATTGGGGGATTATTTGGAAATTCGTACTGTTACGAACTCGGATTATCATCGTTTACCCTATTAACTGTCCAGCGGATCGATTTGATAAGCATTCACTTTGGCTGCTGCAGTTTATCCAAACATCCCCCACCGACAAGGCCAGGAAATCAGGATGCACACATCATTTTCTCACACACAGGCGGTGTGACACATGTGGATGGGCGTGGCAGTAAGGTGAGGGGAGAGTGTCACCTCCTGATGGTGGGAGACCCAGGAACAGGGAAATCACAGATACTCAAATACGCGAGCAAGCTGTCTCCCCGATCAGTTATCACGACAGGCATTGGATGTACCAAGGCCGGTCTTACTGTCGCGGCTGTCAAAGGTGATTTTTTTTCGACAAAACTCTCCATCAGTATGTAATTAAACTTGTGATATTCTGCCTTCCGGTTTCCTTTTTTAATCAAATCTTCCTCACAGAAGAAGGTGAGTGGGCGCTGGAGGCGGGTGCCATGGTATTGGCGGATGGCGGAGTTTGCTGTGTCGATGAACTGAGTTCCATCAGAGAAACAGACAGAGTTGCTATACACGAGGCGATGGAGCAACAGACCATCAGTGTTGCTAAAGCTGGACTTGTTAGTACTAGTACTACTAGTTGTCAGTGGCAAACCAGTGTCAATGTCTGTTACTGTGGTGTCATAACCCCAGACTTTCTGTGACAGGTCTGCAAGCTGAACACAAGAACGACAGTCATAGCTGCCACTAACCCGCGCGGTTCTTACGATATTACTCAACCGATATCTGCTAACGTGCCCATCGGAACACCCCTCCTCAGTAGGTAGAGAATCCCATCTAACCACAATAATCATCTCTGAACAGTCAATTCCCCTCCATTCTAAGAAAGCATTTCCAATTCCTATCCAGTGACACCTTGTCAATTCCATGTCAGGTTTGATCTGATCCTCGTACTATTTGACGATCACACCTCCGCATGGGACAGTTTAGTTGCGGGGTACCTTCTCAAGGAGCAAGCTGTTATCGAGGAAAACAATGTATTAAAAAACTATACAGGTAACATGCTACCTAACGGCACGCGCAGATGACAGTCGATAGTGCCAAACAAATTTTGATCCTTCAATTTCATGGCGTCATTAATGCTCCAAACATAAGGAGTATCTATTGCTTCAAACTCAAGCAGCAGCATCCACTCAAGCAGTTTTAGTATCTGTAGCTGATAGTACTGCTATAATTACACAACTATTTCCAACAATCAGCCGACACGTTATGGAGTTTTGAAGAGTTGCAGCAGTACGTTTCTCATGTTAAAAGTCTGAAGCCAAAGCTGACAAAGCCTGCAAAGGAGGTACTCGGCCTGTACTACAGGAGACAACGGGAACAAATCAGTAGGAACGTGTCGCGGACAACACTCAGAATGTTGGAGAGTCTAGTGAGGTTTGTCACTCCTGATTATGTTGGGGAGAGGGAGGATCGGCTAATAATATCATTGATCAGCTGTGTGATGAGGGTGTGATCATTCATTCCAAGTACTCGATGAGTGTTGCACGGGGAGAGGGGAGTGCACACCTCAAATCTCAATACCACCATGTTTCAGGTTGTCCCAAGCCCACGCCAAGTTGATGTTACACGACAGTGTATTGTTAGAGGACGCGATTGTAACTATTTCCCTAGTCGAGAGTACAATGCTTAACTCATCACTTCTCGGTAGTGTGAGTGTACTGCACTCTGTCTTTCCATCGGACCCCCAGCACGAATTTGATACTCAGAGTGAGTCGTGATAGTTCATGAGCTATCGTATCACTTTGTTCGGCGATTCTATGCGCTGAACAGCAACTGCATACGGTATTCACCCATACATGACAATATGTCCCAGAAACGCTGATATTGGAGTTGTTGGGGCTACCGCCTGATTTCGGCAGTGGCGAAGTTGCACGTGCACATCAGCCGCGCAGTAGTAAACGTAACAAGATGGTCGATATCTCTTCCGATATGAGAGAGGTTCCCTCCTTACATGTCGATTCACAGGTATGCAGTTACCGGAGTCCATATTATCGTGATTAACAATTGTTTATAGATAAGAAATGAGGGCCGAGTGGCTGTATCCAATCTCATCAAATTAAACCTTCCTGAGTCTTCCCTCAACATTTTCATCTTTGTTTTAGAATAAAATTCCTCCTTTTTCTAATTTTCCCTCTTCCCAGGAATTCCGGAAGGAGATAGGAAGCAAAGCAGCACGTGCTCCACTGGAACACGTTACAGTGCCGCGCAATGACAACAACAATCCAGTAGTATCACCAGACGAATCAGTCAATCATAAGACCTGTGACAAGGGAAGAGAGTTTAGCAGCAATAAAAAACGTTGTGCTGAGAATAGAGATAATTCATCGTCCACAGTTTCGTCAAATCCACCGAGAAAAGAGAGTTTTGCAGAGTTGGTCAGGAATTTCAAGGCAAAGAAACGTGCCAGGGCGGCTGTTACCATGACAACAGTTTTCCCAAACGAGATACAAATCGAAGAGATGCTTCACCAGGACTTCTCTGACATTCTCTCTCCTGTAACAACAGTGGCTCGTGACACCCCACATGAAAACCGTGCCTTGACACCACCTGAGATGGATGGGAGATGCAACACTCCACTCACCACAATGTTCAAAAAGTTCAACACAAGTCAAGATGGTCCCCAATCCGCCTGTACAGTGCTGTACAATGAGAGTGGACAAGACTTTGCTCCGTGTGTCAACACTCAATCTGTGGGGTTGACAAGCACTGCTACTAACCCCTCTTGTCCACAACCCCATTTCCACATGTCACCTGTACCACTGGACAGTTGTAATCCCACTGTTCCTGTCCACTCAGCTGACTGTCAACCTGTCACCAGGGAGGAGCTGTCTGCCAAGACGAGTAAGCCAGTCTCTCATGATATTTCCGCCGAGAAACTGAAGAAATTTGCTTATAAACCAAGGAACACGACTAAATAACATTTTCAACCTCCCTTCTACCCAATGATCCCAACAGGGCACAGATCCACACTCACCCAAACAAAGACACACGCACACACACATCGGTACACACACACACATCGGTACACACACACACAATACACATTCTCTGCACTTGAACAACCAACATGAAATAGGTTATGGTACTGTACTCACACGAAACGAGCTTTGGCAGCAGATGTTGATTCATCGCCGTTTCCGAGTAAAATAAATGCTCTTTGGAGACTGAGGACTATTTAACGTTGAGAGGATGGAGAAAAATAAGTTGATGGTTCAGCTATTGAACCAACTTAAAACAGTTAAATCGCTTCGGTCCATGACTCTATATCGCTGTGCTTCAAGTTTTTAGAGTGCGCAACTCTACAGCCATGACTCAGGAGTAAGAGTCACGAGATGGTTATATTTATAACGATTGTTCACAGCATCCCATGAGGTCCATGAAACTTCTCAGTCTATTGTACACGGATTGACTCGTGTACCCCGCCCTTTCTCAGTGTTTGCCTTCTGAGATACACCTGTAGATCTGTACTGTCAACTGTGTATGGATGACTTGTATTCATTCTAGGATAGTGCAGCTCTCTAATACAGACACAAGAGTCCATATTTCAGATCCAGATCCTTCATTCCCCAACCAATCTGTAGCTTGCTGAATTACTCGGTAACCATGCTGTCTAGAAAACTTCTGTTAGTCATTGCCTGCCTCATTACAGTGATCTATCTTTACATCCACTTGCTTTACAGCCAGCACACAGCCGCTATCACCCCCTTGACACTAAGAAACAGGGCTGTGCACACTGTCGCACCCCCACAGCAATGGCTCAGATCCCAGTATCTGAAAACATTGAAACTCCTGGGATACTCCTATCACCCACCCAATAGATGGGCGTGGTCAACTGTCATTGTGCTGACTTATTACTTTCCCAGACTTAATGTCATATTCACTGGGTTACCGAAAACTGGTTCCACTCACTGGTTGAATGCTTTGCTCGTGGCAGAGGGATTCATTGAAGAAGATGCTAATTATGAGATACATTTCATCAAGAAGAACTTCACGATTGACAACTTCCTGGAGACCCCGGCCGAGACGAGAATGCGGGATGCATTCAGTTTGGTCGTTATAAGGAATCCGTGGACAAGATTAGTATCCGGCTATCGGAATAAGGTATCACCTTCTGCAAATAATCCGCCGTATAAGATCATCGGAGAGTCAATAGTGTCGCAGATACGTGGCGTTACAGACAAGCGAAAGCTCAGATATCTGTACCCTACATTTGAGGAGTTCATCAAGTTTATAGTCCTAAAAAGAGGCGTAGTGGATCGCCACTTTAAGCCACAATATGCCATGATGTGCATGCCCGGTGCTGTGTATAGTGCCGTTGTTCCGTTAGAGTATTCAGCCGTAATGAGGAGCGAGGTTTCAGAGATAATAGGCCACGAACTCAATATTAGAGGGTCCTATGATCAACTTGCAACTGACCCGAGGGATGAAGAGACAACACGCCTGGCAAGGGAATGGCTCTCTAACATTGACAAGGATATTATCGAGCAATTTTATAAGCTTTATCAAGCAGACTTTTTGATGGGGAATTACTCCAATTTCACAGAGCCTGATTTCCCATTCCCTCATTATCCATAGTCACTGCCATCAGTTAAAAGTCTTATATAAAGATCGAAGAAACCTGAACCAATGAAACATTGGATTTGTAATAGCCGGCCATTTTCAATGAAGTCATTCACAATCACATTGGACCATGTTTGAAATTGATATTGATATGCTATATGGTAACTTGACTTGAAGTTGACAATTAAACACAATCTACAGCGATTAATTTCAAACGAATACACTTTTAACAATTTAATTGATGCAATGCGATAATGATTGAGATTAAATCATTGGGGCATAAGTCCGGTTGCCATTTTGGCCAGGCACCGGTCTTATGCAGGTCTTACGCCGGTCTAGTGCCAGTCTAATGCCGGTCTAATGCAGGTTTGGCGCCGGTCTAACGCCGGTCTGACAGCGTTAGACCGGCATTAGACCGGCGCCAAACCAGCACAAGACCGGCGCCAAACCTGCATTAGACCGGCGTTAGAATTAGATCGGCACTAGACTGGCGTTAGACCTGGCTGCATAAGACCGGCGCCTGGCCAAAGTGGCGAACGGACTTATGCCCAATTATTGTATTTGATGTCAAAGAGTTTTTTTACACATTTTCTAAAATTGAATGTTAAATATTTTGTTACCATTTAGTTGAACAATTTACGGCTAGGGCTATTAGCCCTAAATTTTAGCCCTAAATTTTAGCCGTAAATTGTTCAACTAAATGGTAGCCCGGCTAATGCGACTGCGAGTACAGCATAGTGTTACTTTATTTATTATTATATCAATTTTGGCTGTCGATGATAGCCCATGTCCAATGTCCTTGTCGAGATCAATTTCATTGCGCGTACCGTGCGCCGCAAATTATTCTCACTCTCAGCTGGGCCTAGCGTCGCGACGTCGCGTTAGCTGGGCCTAGCATCGCCAGGCAATTTCAATCATACCGCCAGAGGTAATATCCCGCCTGCGCAGCGAGGGCTTTGCTTAGCAAAGCCAATTAAACTATCATCAAGAAGCAGTGGACTCGTCGATCGATGATAGACCCTGTCGAGAATTTCGTTTTGCGCGCGCGCGGCGCAAACTTATTCTCGGCTTGCATCAGCATTCAGCGGTCTAGCATCGCCAGACAACAGTGGACAGATAACATCCGGCAATGCTTGGCTGGTGATTATGCTAGCTGCCCTGCTGCGCGCGAAACCAGGGCTCCTCGTTCACGCGTGCAAAGTAAAATTTTCTCGCGACAGAGAAATAGCGAAGTCAGATAAGAATTTAGAAACTGAAAGTGACAATATCGCGTGTGGTGTGCAGCAAATATGGGACTGTGTTTGCTACCTACACCATTCATAATNGTCGATGATAGCCCATGTCCAAATCCAATGTCCTTGTCGAGAATTTCATTGCGCGTGCGCCGCAAATTATTCTCAGCTGGGCCTAGCATCGCCAGGCAATTTCAATTATACCGCCAGAGGTAAAATCCCGCCTGCGCAGCGAGGGCTTTGAGCTTAGCAAAGCCAATTTTGTCTGGCGATGGCCGATGCTAGACCGCTGATGCAAGCCGCGTCTGAGAATAAGTTTGAGCCGCGCGCGCGAAAAATGAAATTCTCGACAGGGTCTATCAGTATCATCGATCGACAAAGCCAATTCAACTATCATCAAATTTGATTATCGCCAAATTTTTGTTGACAAAATTTTTTGCGCATGCAAAATCAAAAATTATTTTTCATTTTCGCTTGCGCTCGCCGAGTTTGCTTGGCTTGCCGGATGTTATCTGTCCACTGTTTCTTGCGCGCGCCTTCATCGATGAAGGCGCGCGCGCGAGAAGCATGATCAGTGGACAGATAACATCCGGCAATGCTTGGCTGGTTACGCTAGGCCCTGCTTCGTGCGAAACCAGGGCTCCTCGTTCACGCGTGCAAAATAGAATTTTCTCGCGACAGAGACAAGAGAAATAGCGAGGTCAAATATTGAGAATTTAGAAACTGAAAGTGATCATGACAATATCGCGTGTGGTGTGCAGCAAATATGGGACTGTGTTTGCTACCTACACCATTCATAATATATTGACCATGATAGGTGCAGTGTGATGCATGAACTTTTAAAATCATATGTTTCAAAAAAATAGCTAAATTGTTCATGCTGAATGCTGATCTCCTAATTATAAGGATCTCCTAATTATAAGGAGTTTTGAACTTATCAACACTACTTATTACAATCAAATTTGAGATCTGATGAAGAGACTATAATGTCTTGAAACTGTCAGTAGATTTGTGGTGAAAAAGTGTGTGGGTTTGATTCAATTGACTTTGTATCACTGTCTACAATGTTCAATCATCTGAAGCATAAGGAGTAGTGAATGTTCTTAGTGAGTCTGATGTGAGTAAAAAGGCTCATAGTATATGGCTGAGGCTTGTCTGGCGTTGCTAGACCGCTGATGCAAGCCACCAATAAGTCTGAGAATAAGTTTGTGGGTCTATCATCAATTGACAAGGCTGAGGCCAAATAAAGTGTGACTTAAGTTATAAGTGATTCTGACAAGGTGGTTTTGGTGATGAAAAGAGTATGCAGAAAGATATTATATCTGAATCTCATTATATCTGTATTATATCTTACATTTTCCTTGCATTAAAAAATATCTGTATGAGATAGTATATCTGCATGACATGTTATATCTGTATCTCACTTGATTCAGTTATTTTGTATTTATTTGTACTTTATTTGTAATTTAATCATATTATACCCTTTCCGCTCTCATATCAACACTTACAAGCTTTCTTTCTATGATCTTGTAGCCATGGCACTAAGGATGTCCAAAGCAAAAGAAATTGATGCTGCCATTGAGTTGTTAAAGAGTCATGTTCTCAAGTTGAGATCAAGTGGGAGTCTTATTAGAAGTAATGAAGAATATAAACTTAAACTCAAGGTTGTTCAATGGTCAAATTGAATTAAGTGTAAGAAGTGGATAGAATAAATGAGCCTAATGAGAAAGCAGGTTAGTGAAAAACCAGTCCATGTATTTAACATCAGTGACTTATTGCAGGCTGAGAACGAACTGTTGAAACAACAAGTGGAACAGTTGAAAAGGCAGCTTATTGATGCAGAGGAGATCAATGGGAGAGGCCAGGTTGCACCTACCAATTTGACAAGTCAGTCAAAGATTTTGAACACTCCAATTCAGGCTAAATCTGTCCCAGTAGTCAGTGCTGAAAAGCCTTCAAATGATAATAAAAGCTCTGAAGCTCAGACTCCTAAGAAAAAGGTTGATTTAACACTATTATTAAGCCTCATTCAAATCTCTTTTCAGACCTTGTAATTCTGTAAAAACCTAATCATAATTTCGCATTAGCAAAAAGAAAACACCAAGAAGCAAGGTAAAGCACCTGCTCCAGTAGCTAAGGCATCTGAAAATGTTGATGTCTCCAGGCTTGACATGAGAGTTGGATTCATAAGGTACATAATTTTTCAGAACACAAGGTTTAAGTTGAATTTCTGTAAATCAAATTCTCTGAATTCTGAATGAAATTTAACTACAACTTAGGAAAGCAAAAGTCAAGATCTGATAAGATTATTTTTAAAAGAATATCCAAACTTATTTCCTATTATGAACATCAATGTAAATGCCTCCCATTGGGTACTGTGTGAAGTCTCCTGTCAGAATCAAATCAGTTTCTTCTGGCTTCCCATTCAGTAAGACAAAGTTTCTCACTAATTGAGATAGAAGAATCTTCATCTCTACCATTGCGAAGTACCTACCAACGCAGTTACGTTGGCCAGCAGAAAAAGGCATGTATGAGAATGGGGTTATGTGTTTCCCAGGTGCAAATCTTTCTGGGTTGAAAGTGAGGGGGTCTTCCCAGTACTTTGGATCCCGATGTATCTTGTGAATCAGGATGGTGAATTTGGAATTCTTGGGGAAGTACCAGTCATTCACTGTAACACTAATGTTATCAGCCATTTGTTTGGCAACTACAGGGGCAGGTCCTTTCAGCCTTAGGCTTTCTTTGATGACCATTTCCAGATATACCAGCTTGTTAAGGTCGTCAAACTCTAAGTCTTCTTTGTCTCCATACACACTCTCTACTTCTTCCAGCACCCGTTGGTAAATGTCAGGATGACGAACTAAGTGCCATACAAAACCAGCCATAGTTGTAGCAGTGGTTTCCATTCCTGCAGCAAAGAAAATCACCCATTCATCCACAATATCATCGACTGTAAGTTGATCTGACACATCATGAGCTCGGATGAGATGGGCCAGGATGTTGTTTTCATCCCGTGTCTTTGCCATGTTCTTGTCCAGAAAGTCCTTGAAGACAGCCCTTATTACCGGAACGTGTTTTCTCATTTCCTCCTTCTCGGATTTGTAGGTCCACGGCAGTTTAAATCCAACAGGGTCCTTTAGGGTGAGCCCCATGCAAACATTGGCTGCGTTTATGGCGTCTAGTATCAACCCACTGTTGGCATTTATAAGTTCATCACTCCAGTTGAATCCACACTTTGCAATAGTATGCATTGCTGAAAGCATCAGCTGTGGTGTCATATCAAATGTTTTTCCCTCATCTGCCCTCTTTTGCATTGCATCAATGAATTGGTGACTTATTGTGATCATTCCCTCCATGGTTTCCTTGAGAGCACCCTTGCTAAAAGCCTTGTCCTCTACACGTCGCTTTGCAGCCCAAACATCAGTCCCTATGTCACCGATAAGTCCATACTTACCACCAATCCTTACTCCGCTCATAGTGTCCCAGATCCCGAAAAGTGGTCGTTTTGTGTACACCTTCCTATCAGTCATCAACTTTGATATGATTGGCACATCTGTCACCAGGATTAAACCCTGATTGTACAAGAACAAGATGTTGATGGTAGAATCGCCCTCTGGAATCATCTCGCCCATGACAATGCCCTTGTGCTTGTTCCTGTCTGCTTTCACTCTCACCCGGAACTCTGGCTCGTGACCTTTGAACCACTGGAGAGTCCATGGGATGGGCAGCGATGGGATGTGCCGGAAACTACGTCTCTGTAGGAACAGGAGGATGTTCACGACTAGGAAACTGGCAAAGGGGAGGAGAAGCACAAAGCTGAGTACCAGATACATTCCTGGAACGATGGAAATTATGTAATTTCTGTAATCAGTTGTGGAATATTGTTAAGTCGGTTCTTTATGTGCCTCTTCCTAGCTAAAATGTAGCTGTTGAAATGACATTCCGAGGAAAAAACTAAATCGAGAAATTAGGAGGGCGAAGGCATTATGGACAATATACCTACTCAAATGCATAAAACAACTAAAATCGACCAACATTTTGTAACAGCGTTGATGCCAGCATATTGTTGGACGTTGGTGTGACAGGCTTTTCCAAGTTCAAAAGTGAATAAGTAGGAGATGGAATTGGCAGAAAAGCGAAGCAAATTTTCGAGGTGATAACTGCTAAAATGTTTAAAAATAACTGCAAACCGTTCGTAATATTGGCTATAATATAACACTTGAGGCTCTGTTTCTTTGCAAAAAGCTCATTATTTTACTCTTTTGTCCTCATGATCATGATGCCCGTCACGTGACAGAATTGAGTGTAAAACATTTCTCTGAGTTGTAATTAGTTGAGGTAATTGTTAATTAGTGGAAAGCTCGAGATGACGAACTGTGTATTGTTGTAATAATTACATACTTTTCAATTGGGTGAATTGATTATTGAATGGGAGAAACAGGGCAAAGGTTATTGTGCATCACTCGCGTTACTTGGTTATTTCCGCAACACTGCACAGTTGGAAAATGAAACAATGTATTTCCCAGGTCTGCCACAAACCATCCCGAAGCTGACGGTCTCTACGTTGAAATGATCGATTGTGGCGAGGCAGAACCACGACAAATTCTCAGTGGCTTGGTGAAGAACTACACCCTCGAGGAGATGCAGCAGCGACCTTGCATTGTCATGTGTAATCTCAAACCTGCAAAAATGAGAGGTATAATTTCGCCCTAGTACTAACGTACCACAATTCTTTTTAAAGTTGACATGACACTATGTTGACACTCATGTTGACACTCATGTGGACACTTATGTTGACACCACTCTCTCCTTGTCGTGCATTGGCAGTTGGCACTGCATTAGCGTTTTGACTCATGCATTGACACTGTTGACACTATCTTCCGTTTCACTTATCGATGATATCACCTGACACACTCTTCGTTTTCTCTTGACACCCACCATGATCTAATAATACTGCCGCCATAATAACTCGTATTGCTAACTACTGTGACTACTGTGACTCCCCATTCCCGGTGGTGGCAGGTATTGTCTCGTATGGCATGGTCATGTGTGCCAGCAGCCCGGACAGCTGTGAGATTCTGGTGCCACCTCCTGACTCTAAACCCGGTGATATAGTGACAGTGGAGGGTTTCCCTGGTACTCCAGATCCGCAACTCAACCCCAAGAAGAAGGTATTATGTCTTATTTCAATCAATTTTCGGTCATTGACTCGAATCCCAACGACACTGATGCGATTGCCATTGCCTCGACATCACAATGTAGATTGTAGTTCTGGCATTCTTATGGCATTTGCAAACCTTACAGGTTGGATTTATTGGATGGATATCTTATGACTATTGGATGGATATACAAGTATCTTATTCAAAAGATTAATCCATCAATTAATTAATTAATTCTTCAACACCGATTTTTCGCAGGTTTTTGAAACAGTCCAGCCGGACTTCCTTGTTTCTCAGGATGGTTTGGCCCTGTACAAGGGTGTCGAGTGGAAGATTAATGGCAAAGTCGTCACTGCACCCTCAATGAGGAATTGTCAAATCAAATAGACTCCACTCTCTCTATACATATCATTAAGTCTTCTTCACTTTTGAGTAACAAAATAATACTGGTCTTAACTTTGTTTCTGGGATCTTTATGTGAATAACACCTTTTCATGATGCCATAATCTATCGGTTTTTGATTGAATACAGAGTGATCATGAACTACTTCAACCTCTGAATGAAAAAGGTTTAAGTTATGTATAATTTCAAATTGTAACAGTGTGTTCAAATATCAATCTGTCATTTAGAACATGGAATTGGCTGATATGGTCGATATTACTGATATCATCAAGAAAACAGAGGACACGCTCGAAAATCTGTGGAAACAGTTCGAGACGCTCTGCCCGAAGTGTTTTCATTTCAAGGTTTGTCCGTTTGTAGTGTTTCCTGCTTAACTTGAACACATCAAGGTTGTTGCGAATACACTCTGTTTTTTCTATAAGAAACTCTCTATAAGAAACTGAGAATAGGATTTCCGATAATTTAAGAAACTTAGCCTAGGATCCTGGAAAAATTAAGAAACTCCGTTGATTTACAATTAAGAAAATAAGAAACTTTGAGCCTAAAATTCTCAAATTTGTGTACAGAATTCTACTACAACGATAATTCTAGCAACAGAAAACGTCCGCCCCCTCACTTTTGTCCGTATACCACACATCTGCCACTTCTCATCGGCATTTTAAGAACACAGATGGTATAGACTACTTAATTTAGTACAACTATGTTGACTCAAGAAAGTTTCAAAAATTGCTATAGGATACAGAAATAAGAAACTAAATAGTTAAGAAACTTGTAGGCTAAAAATCGCGAAACAATCGCGGAAAAATAAGAAACCTCTAGCCTAGGATTTTGATAAGTTTCTTATTAAAAACTGAGTGTAGTAGACATTAACTCAGGGTGTGATTGGTATGCAACCCCAGTATCTATTTCAGATGGGTCGTTGTATCTCAGTGTTACTGCAGCATGAATACCTACTTGACAGCGAGAGTGAGGTTATTAACAGTGTATTTCTCCTCTGTCAAATCGCACAACCCCAAGAGTTGAACCCCTTCAACAAGGTCATATTCAACTATGTTAACCAGCAACCCTCTTCGAGCAAGTATGGAATGTTGAGTGTGACAACTTCTCTTCACTTGTATAGAAACTCCGGTGTTATCCCCTATTCATGAAACTGTCTCACGCAGGGTTGCCGCTGCATCGTATCTCATAAACCTTCTTCCTTTCTCTCAAACCACACTCTCTTCTACAACGTCACAGATTCTAATGAATGTGAAGAATATCGGAGCGCCCCTCAAAAATTTCCCATATTCCCCGACGCCAGGTAACCAGCAATTTTCGAAGCAAGACCTTGAGTGGTCTTCTTTCACTCTTTCAGCCATAACCTAACGTGTTTGCCCTTGCAGCTCAGTGGCAATATTTGAGATGGAAATTGGAATATTTGGAAGGCGCGAGTGATAGTTTGAGACTAGTGTAGCGCGATTTTTGCGCACATTCAGCGCGCGCGCAGTGCACCGTTTACGATTTTCCAGCACGAAAATTGAAAATTGAAACCTATGCCCAGATTGCAGTCTGTCTATTATTGTGGATGACCCCGAGAGCAAGTCGAAAGATGAACAAATATACAAAGAAGTTCTCAGCCATTTATTCGGCGACGAAGTTCTAGAAAGGGCATTTGTCCCGCCAATTGTTCGGCCCCCGCCCCCTCTTTATGCCGAGGAGGACGATCTAGTGTGGCTGTGTCCAAACGACATGGAGTACACATTTGCATGGCAGCCATGCCTGTCAGATGATAAGGACAAGCCTAGCGACGTTAAGAAAGTCTTCACCCTCGCTCAAAGGTATGGATAGCTCATAGCAGTCAGCAGTGTTTCTAGATACTGTCACTGTCTCAATTATAGTTCCCACAAACTACCTCCCACCTCGTTTACCAGACAGTCGCTAGACAGTGCTCAATACGAACTACTAAAGCACGAGTTGTACAACAATGACGAGTGTTTGCCCAGTCTCTCCCTATCCCCGAGCATACTCCCCAAGTTAGTCGACAAGAACCCATCTTTAGCCGTGGACTTGCTCCTCCTTACTGCGCAGAACCAGCAGTTTGGGGAATACCTCACGGCTCTAATCAACATGGATCTATCGCTTCACTCCATGGAGGTGAGCAGATGAGTTTACACCCTCTAAGACTGATGGTTACTCTCAGTTAATCGAGTTTACTAAACGGACCGTATTGAAATTGCATGTGTTTCATTTGTCCCGACCTCGTATTAACGGCACATGTTGTGTCCACACTCCACATATCTGTGAATAGCCAAGTGGAGATTTCAGTGACCTTGTACCACTGTAGTGTGTTCTGTAGTTAGTAGGGACGCTATGACTCCACTTCATGAACTGATATGCCTTATTCTTAACTCAGGTTGTAAACAAGATCACTGCAAGTTTGGAGCTACCGCCACAATTCATACATTATTACATTCGTAACTGCATAACCAACTGCACAGAGATAGCGGATAAGAACACGCAGCACAGGTTTGTTGTACTCGGTGTATACACGAGGACTGAGAGTTTTACGGTCTGTCCTACAATATGCAGGCACGTAGCCAGTCTACAATATGATGCTGCAATATTTGGAATAGTGTTTATTGAGGTGGGTTAAGTGTATTGGCAGCCAACGCACGGGACAGACACTGCTTATCGCATGGCACACTCTCAAACTCAGCTCTAATATCTCCCTTTCCTGGTCTATCCTTGGGAAAAATTTGCTCCACGTGCTACAAACCTAATGACTTTTAAATGACTTTTTAAGTAGTCTAGAAAAGTTGATTCATATCTCAGAAACACCTACACGCAGACTTATTACAAAACGTCATTTTGAAGTCTAAAGTTGCGGCACGGTCATACTGTCTTAAACAATCAGCAATTTCAATATTTATGGTGTAAACGACGTTTTGCAAACACCAAGAAACACTCCTTCGACACATCAAAAAGTCATCATTTCGTTCAAAAATGCTGAAACAACATTACCGACATGAATCAACTCTTCATAATATTATCATAGTGAGGACAAATAAACGCAACAAGATTTTGACAAATAAATCTTTCTTCCTATTACCGCAGCAAAACCACAGGTTCGTACGTTTAGTCTGCGTGTTTCTTACTGCGCTAATCCGCAACCGACTTGTTAACGTACAGGATATTCTCATTGAGATACAGGTTAGTGCAGCCCCCAATCAGCAATAAGTACTGGAAATGTGGAAATATATAACGCAATCACCAGCAAACTGTAAGAGCATTCGCTTATTTTGAAAACATTGTTCAACTAAACATAGCCATCAATCAATGTAACTTATTAAGTTATAGTTACTTGACATTTTGTGCAACATGAGGGAATCTGTTTGACATATTCACGTTGTGACTTTTGAATCTGATTCAGGCATTTTGCATAGACCACAGCAGAATCAGAGAAGCCACGGGACTCTTTCGTCTTCTCAAAAGCTTGGACACCAAAGAATAAGCCACGGTTTTTAGAACTAACTCTTTATCGAATGGATACTGCTGTAAATCTTTCCACATTTTGAAATGATTTTTTATATCCCTTGTGATGCCGATCACTCTTCAGTCTTCATTCTAAAGTTGAACGACGTTGAATCGTACATGATCTCATGTATCATATGGTCTCGATAAACCCGTCTCATAAAAATATATCTGACAGTTATTGTTCATGGGTGAATATTGTACATAACGCGTGATGGACGGCGCGTGACGAAGTCACAATAACGCGTGACATCAGCAGCAGTAAGTCATGCCCCTGACACGGACCTTGAGTGCGCGGTCCTCCTTTAGGCGTTCCTCGCCAATATCGGGCATTGCTCGGTATCTCCGCACCATCATGGTTACCTTGGTAACAAGGTAGATTGTGAGACTAACAGCTATCACCCACCAGTACCTGCCCAACATTGTAGTACAGCAGACTGCATTGCCGTTCATGTCAATGCAACATCCTCTGAAAATGCACAAGACATGTCAAGGTTTAGATATGAAGTAGACAGAAGGTGTTATTACAATCATTACAGACAGGATCGGTACTGGAAGTAAAGCTCAAAGCTGATGATGATTATATTAATTACCTCTCCTTGTAACAGCACATGCCATATCCGGGGAGATCGGGTGTTGACTTTCTCCTGCAGCACACAGTCTGATCGTTACAGCATATCCCGTGACAGCACCTGCGGTAATAATATGATGAGTGTCCTGACAACATAGCAGGGGGACAGCACGGCTCTGACAACATGAGGTTGAGATATTGAGATAATGTCGTATAGCAAGACTTTGAATATGATAAAGGGGTCATATCTAGGATTTATCGATTGACATGTGATTTTTGTCAGTGGAAAGAGGACCTACTTTTCGTTGTCATGACAACAATAGACATCGACTCTGAAGGTTGTCGTGGAGGTGTAGTTGAGAACCCCACAGCACGTATCTGAGTCTGGACATCTGCCAGACGTACCAGCTCGGAAAAAGTCAGCACACAACTGAAATAGGACAACTGATCAACACAGCAATTATGTATTTCCGGGACAAGCCTTGGACTTTCGTGTGTTGGACCGTTAGGTATACATATTACATATGGGTGTGATCACTACAACAGACAACAGATCGGAGGTGAACAATGAACATGAGAAAGTTAGCTCCGCTCACCTCTGGGTCACGGCCCCACTTCCTGCTGTGAAGTAGATGAGAGTTTGTGGCAAACTTGTCAACCATCCATTCAATGGGGTGGTTGAGATCTGCACTCTCACCCGAGTGGTGGACATTCTCTGTCATTTCCCCGGCATGTGAGGGTTCACCCATGTCGACCACTACAACCACCAACCCGAGAACGACCAGAGTAACAATCACATGCATCCAACTCGTCCGGCAACCGCTCGCGCCGTGCAGACCACTCGATTTGAAGAGCTATGCCACACTAAAATATTGCTACAGTTTTAGCGGAAAACGGTCTCAGAAAAATGCGTATGTGTATGTGGCGAACGGAAACTATATGTGTACGTTGGTGTTGTTTCGTGAAAATGTCAAGATTATAATTGTTGCCTGTAAAAATAGCAGATGAAGGAATATTGGGCGTCTGGCAACCGAGACTGCGACCGGTAAGATTAGTTAATTGATGAGGATAGTTAATGATCCATTGGTTCGACTTGCACTCTATTTAACCTGGTACATTGCAGCTCTACACGAAGTCGCGTGATGCCTGATAAGTTAATTCATAACATTCAAAAATTACCAGCTGGTTGCCATTTTCGGGCAACACACCATGTACAATCCTGTGCGTGTTAGTCGATCCTACAGAACCTATGACACAAATTGAAATATCAAGACACAACCTATAGTCAAATTCAAGCAAACCACTGATCAGGACGTTTTAACTTTTCAAGATTAGGCGTTTTTCGTCTTTCTAAGCGTTGTTATAATGACTATTTAACCCTCATCATGTTAAAAAACAATATCAAATAGGGAATATGCCAGCTGCAGCTTTCCAAACACCTCTTGTAGAGAAGAGTATCAAAGCTCAGTTCAAGGTTTGTGTGACTTAAACGGGTTTGTAACTTGATTACGCAAACAAACGTCAGGAAATAAACATTGGATGTAAACCATGTTGCATGTTTGAGCGATGTCATTAGAGATGTCAATTATCTGGAATATTCGATAATTAGACATGACAGTTATGCGTAATTGCATAATCATCTACAACAAAACTGTTCAGCTACAAGCAGGCGACGCAGCACTCAAATGGTTTTTCATCAACACGATTCTGTGTGTTTTGTTTTCCCTGGGTCTACTAGGGCACTTGGTGACCTTGGTATACACACTGCCACCACATCATCTCGCATACGCATACTACTTAGATGTGAGTAATGTACTCTTCTCCCTCCCTTTAATAAGCGATTAGCCCATCGTATCATTTCCAAATGATTCCCCCTCTCTCCAAATAATTACCAACATAACTCATCCAGGTATCGATGTCTGTGGTGTGTGGGATATCGGCTTTATGTGACCTGGTCACCTTCGCCTCCAGTAGAAAGTTCAGGTCGCACCTCTCAGCTCTCTCGCCCACCCAGTCCCTCCTCCTTAACATTAAGACACTCGCAAGACCAGTTATCGTTTGTAGTGGTTAGTGCTAGAAATCTCTACGTCATCATATGATCTCCCTTGAAACCTTATTCTCTCCTCCCTCTTCCCCTCACACATTTTCAGATCATGATTCTCCGACGTCCAAGTCTCCCAGTGCAGGTGACACCACCTCGTGTCACCACCTGAACACCTCGTCTCTAGATGTGACACCGCACATGACACCCCGGTCCATACACCCGCCCCGGGAACCGTTCACTCCCCCTCTCTCTACCTCACAGAGTGCTAACAACAGCCTCGTACTAAACAACTCCAGCTTCCACTCGCTCAACAACAGCACCTTTCATTCACTCGCGACCACCAGCCACTCTCAATCCAGGTGAGCAGTTAGCACGAGCACCTCATCAAGTGAGTGAAAATGTTACTCGATGTTACTCGATCCGAAAGAGAGATAACTATCCGAAAACTAGATCTTCACTATAGATTCTACAGACGGGAAAATCGCAATATGTGTTACGTTCTGTGTAGTAGTATGAGATAGGGAAATATTGTGGAATTTCAACTTTCTAGCAAGATAATAGTGGATCATAATTGCCCTGTTCCAAACTAGCTGACTCTGTGGAGTTCTATCCAAACCTCCAGTGGGAGCAATTATAACGTACGTTCTCTAACTCTTCCCTTTCCTTGATAAATACTTTGCCTAATCAAACAAGGATCGAAGTTGCTTTATCCGACTTTATATAAAGTCGTATACCAGACAGTATTATGAGGAACTTTCATTTCAGTTTCAACACGCCTGTTAGGGACGTCAAGGACACTGAAAACGCTCATTTTCACTCTGTCTCGCCAAAAATTAGGAAAACTGTGAAAGATCTGAATAATCTGAGTGATTATCTAAAGGTGAGACATAATCACGATAAGCAGTTACATGTCATAAACTGCCCTCCTTTCCATGATCCATAGTCCATACTGTTGTAACGCGCATGTCACTACTACTGAAAACACACACACACACACACACAGGCACGCACAGACACACGCACAGACACACACACAACACACACATACACATACACACACAACACACACACAACACACACA
>CAMPET010000002.1:457906-480755 GCA_946803715.1 Beroe ovata | reverse complement strand
CTCACACAACACACAACACACACACACACACCCACACACACACACACATCCCCTTCCTCCGCAGGAGTACGAGGAGAAGGAGAAGTGGTTAACGAGGGGATCCACCCCTGACAGGAACATGTCAGGGGGAGGGGGATCTGGGGGCTGGGCGCCCCGTCCCACGGAGACACTCCCCCCTCGTCCCTACTTCCTCGCATCCCAGAGTCCCAGTGTCTCTGTGTCAGGGGATACGAGTTACTACAACCAGCAGGCGGCAGATGCCCTTCTCGAGAGACTGGGCATCTCGTCACATAGTCTTGATATCTGGACTGAGAACGTGAGAAAGTGGATTTCCCAGACAATTTTCCAGGTATGATATTGTTATACAACGAAGACCGATGATTTTTACCGATCTCGCTGTTCCTGTTTCTTTTTCACATGATCAACCCCAGTTTTAATTGCACAGATCGTATACAAACAATCTTAATCTATGCTTTGCCTCAACTCACAATAACCCGGAATAAGCGAATATAACTCTTTCAGCACCTGCAAAGCGAGATCAAAGCAATCAACGCATCTCTGGAGCAAGTGGGCTCAGCTGAGTGTAAGATAGGATCAGTCAGTACTGCGGTTCTCAGCAAGATATCCGCCAACAAACATGAGCATATGGCTAACATCGGTAATCATCTTAATACTCAGTCGCACATGTTCAAGTGACTTCTGTTCAAGTGACTTCTGTTCAAGTGATTTGTGTTCAAGTGATTTCTGTTCAAGTGATGTCTGTTGTCCTGTTGACCTCATTTCTTTTCCGTGATGTGAAGTTTGCAAGTGTTATCTCAGTGTGTCCACTAAGGACTGAAGACATCTGCTAGTTGTCGAGGAAATAGGAATGCTATACCACTGATGCAAACCGGGCCAAAACCGCGAGATCAAGTTTGGACGCTGAGAATTAGTTGGGGTCTAAGACGAAATTCTCGAGAAGGCCTAACAGCGATTGGGAAAGTTTGTTTCAAATATTGAATGTCCCGTTTTCAAATGACTATTCCCCCCCCCCCTCCGCAGCCCTGCTGCTACCGTACCTGGAAGTGAGTGTTAACCAAGACTATCTGGTTAAGAGAATTGGAGAACTGGCTAGCGGCAGCTGTCTAGGTGAACCATCTGCTATATTTAGTAGTCTGTAGTCAGCAGGCACGTGTCATTGTATAGTTTACTGAATAATGAGCTGTTACCCTCCACTCTGTGTCATTCAGACTATAGATGACGAATATCACTCCTCCCACTGTTAATGCCCATCCCCTCTGCCAGGTTGTTTCAGGTGGGAATCAGGTGGCAGATACAAGAACAGTTCCTGGAACAAGGAGCTACCCACAGATTCACAGATAGTGATGCACTGTATTGCCACGTACCTGGACTCCCATCTCCCTCGCAATCCCATGTACCCTGAGGTTAATACACATTGCACGTGCATCATCTGTCCCATGGGATGCTATGGTGTGGATTCGTGTTGTGGATTCGAGACCAGTTGAGTTGGTAGTCGTAACCCATGGTATCATTTCAGGGTCGCACATTTACCACGCAGTACTTCATCCAGACACCTGTCAAAGCTGACACGAAGAAACGGGAATACGCAGTTTACCAGTCATCTATCCACCCACCACACTACAAGCTGCTGGCAGGGGACGAGGTGTGGGAGATAAGCAAGGGACGGAACAATCTCTTCCACACACTGATCCTCCTACTTTACCATCTGAGGGAAGAGCATCATGGGATGCTAGGACCCGTTCACTTGGGACCTACGGGACTCAATATCATGTGGATCATATCTTGATGTGTGTGGAGGATGTCATGATTGTCACTACGAAATGAAGCACTCGAGAATAGGCGCGTAGATCATGTTGGGTACATGTTGACAAGTGCCACTCGGCCTTAACATTGCTGTCGTGCTTTTCAATTTCAAGCTCCCGGCTTCAAGTCCCAGTTTTTATAGTTTTAATTTCATATCAAGTTCGTAATCTCTTATGATTGAATTATTTATTTATCTCATATTCTCAAATAAATTATATCGCGCCGTTTGACTCTAAATATGTATGTAACTATCTGCTCATTTTTATATGTTTGAGATTAAGAAGAGGTACTAATTTTTGTTGCTTGTACTACCAGATTGTCTCACATCTCTTTTCCCCTGTGTAGGACCATGTTGTGTCTAAGGGGCGTGGTCCGATCGCTCTATACAGCTAGAGGCATGACACGGGGTATCAAGACGAGTGGGCGACAGTCCTGCCCAATCACACACCCCTGTCCCACTGCCTCACCTCCAATAACGGGAAATACCTCACCTGTCACACTTTCCTCACCCCTCACCTCTGTGAGATGGCATCACGAACTGAGACAGGAACATCTGTATGACAGTGAAGGTAACGAACTACCACTACTGAGGTTTCTCAGGATGAAGGAAAAGAGGGACAAGGATGTCCGGTTTATCAACAGCCCTGAGGTAGGTAACTACTTACCCAGTAGTCTAGTCGAGTGGGGTTGCAAACAATGGTATTAAGGGGGAGGGCCCTGGAGGAACATGATACAAGATAGGGTGTCAGGGCCGAGGGGGTCGATTGTTGGACTATTATAATATAGCCCATATATTCTGAAGCTCAAGCTGAGGTAATACATGCTTGGTTTTTGTTGTTTAGCTATATAGTCCGGAATGAGGACCAAATTGCTAAATATGACCTAGCCCCTGGCCCCATTTCCCAATAAGGAACATGTTCTCTTCCCATTGTACATTCTCATTCTGCTCTTACCCTAGCGACCAAAATCAAGCTTGATAGCCCGGTAGCTATAAGTATAATTTATATTCCGTACCAGTGTACCACCATTGAATCAATTCCAATTACAGGCGGACTACTTTGTGGACAGAGACGAGGGCGGGGAATTTGATGTCAGCGAAGTGGAGTGTACTGATGTTTTGGTGATGCCGTATCCCATTCGTACCGTCATCAAACAGGTTTGTGTGTCCTATTAACGTCCTATTGTCTTGGTTTTTGGGCTCCATCATCTGCGGTACCTCTCGGATATATTATTAGCATTTTGAAATTGAACGGTCTTCTCCTTCCACAGCTGATGTTTTTATATCTCGAAAATATCAAGTGATAAGGTCTATAATGACACAGGAGAGTCATCCAGAACAAAACACTGCTTGCATCATATTGTATTCCCGACTATGAATCATGTATCCCTGACTATGCCAATCAATGGAAATGGTGCTACAGTTCGGGAATTATCGGGTATGCAAAACTTTCTCAGGCTGTGAAACATGCAGAGGGGTTTCTCAGGATATGCAATGCTTACTCTGCATGCCCTCTGGCTACGTCACTGCAAATGAAAGTAGTGTTTTTCTGAGATGAACCTCGTGATCCAATTAACAAATTGAATATTGGGGGCATCCAGAGTGTGTTATAGCTGCATTTTAGGTACATCGGGCGATTGGTCCCTCCCTCCCCCGTCATCATCTGTTATCATGTGGAAATCCTGGCTGATATCGTCATGTGATAAGTAACGGCGCACTAAGAGACCCACTATAATTTCAGGTGTACGGGGACTACAACGTGATCGTGGAGCAACTCCTCTCACATCTCCAATCTAAGGCGGAGTTCCCTCCCACCTACATTCACATCGACGCCGGCGCTTGTTCCCTACAGATACCCGGCCAGTACGGCGATCTTGTCAGGGACTTCCTCCACAGTAGAGGGTTCTAGAAGATGGAGCGCGTCCAGCGGGTCGTACCATATTTCCGCAGATCATTGGCCGTAGACTGAGCAAATGAGAGAAACTGAGGCATGAACTTGTATTTTGTGGCTGTATCAGTATGACAGATTCAAATTTCAATTTCTTGGGCAGTTTTTATTTCGTAATAAGCTGCTGTTTTGAGCATGCTGATATTCGTAAAATCACCAGTCAGTCAGTCACCACTGTACGCCCAACACCTCTGTGTGTAGTGCTAGTATGCCGATCTTTTTATTTGACGTTCGGTGGAATCGTTAAATTCCCTCATAAATGTGAACTTTTATGGGAAACTCTGGGAGTTCATGTAGCGGGATATTACTTTTTATTGATAGCCATGACACACCTTTGAGGGAGTGATCGTGTTGTAGTTATAACTTATAGAATTTTTACAGAGAGGGAAGATTTATACTTTGCTTGGCTGTGAATTTTCCCAGTATTTTCGGTTGTGCCATGAAATAGATTCATAACTAATATTGTCTGGAAATTATATATTTTTCCATTTTTGGAATCGATTTTTCGGTTCAATTTATAATCAAGTTGTTGCATTTCTACCACTTCTAGTATCAGGAAAATTCCGGGTCATTGACTGCTCCGCCGACGCCCCCTTTTTCAATTTTTGCCCCAAAATGCCCCGTTTTTGCCCCTCTTTCCAACTATCTCCTAAACACATGTTTCCAAATGCCTTTTTTGCGCCCTTAATCATAAATCTTAACCCTTACCGCGAGGGAGCACAAAGAGGCAATTTGGGGGCACGTGGCATGGTGACGGTTAAAAAGAGAAATAGAAGATTTTAGAATGTGGCGCCCTCGGTACTTGGGGGAAATTTTGGGGATGAGGAAGGGGCATTTCGGAGACGAAACGGAAAAGGAGGCCCTACTCGATTCTCTCGCGATATTTCATTCATTTCATGCCAATAGTTAGACTCGGAACTCATCGAAAATAAACGAGCATATTTGATTAATTCAATTTAATGAATTTGAATAATGAATAAAGGTGTACATAATCATAAGCAGTTTAATGACATTTAACATTCAAAGTTTCAAAGATAAACACAAATCCCATAATGACTAACACAATCACGCATATCCATATCTTGAAACATAAACCAGAAGATAAATCGGATGGCGCATGGCGGTTTATCAATAAACCATGTTTAAGTCCGAAAATTTCCTATTCCTACGAGATGAAGAAAAGCTACAAAATTTAATCTTTAATCATGCTGATCAATAAACCATTCAAAATCAACTCAAATATTCGAAAATTCAATCTATCGAATTAAAACGGAGTGTTTGAACTGTGGGTGAGTTTAAACTGAAAGCAAAAATCATATGCATGCCCATGAGGGCATGAGGTGAGCAGTAAAAGTGAAAATGAACTTATTCCGATCTCCAATGCTCTGCTATTGATTAAAATTTAATTACACGATTCATCAAGACAATTGCCATTATTTGAACCAGTGAATATGCCTCATTATGCCATCTCAATTGGAGCAAGTTAATACTTAACTGTTTAATAGATTATAATTGCTTACTTGATTCTACTTGATTCTAGGATTGAATCTCTGTCACATCCATGGAGCTCAGTATCAAATCTCGAAATGAGATTAATAAACACAAGCACATTATGATTATGTTCGTGTGTGTCGGACATGTCCCGGTCTATAATGCACAAAGCGACGTGTGACCGTGACCACTACTTGTCGATATGATAGCAAGACAAGCACTGCAATACATCGCCCAATTGAATATACTTGACGCATCGCACTCCATCAGCCAGTCATATGACAACGAACGTGACGTCACGTGCATATCGTGACGAGATCACGTGACAACGGCCATCCTAGCAGCACCGCCGCGCAGTGAATAACACACCGCTGTTTGAGAGTTTGTGATTTGTGTCGAGTGATTGCGTGTGATACGTATAATTGCGACGATTTTCTACGCTGTTAGACTGCTTAACCCCGATTCAAAGCGGAAGTTGCTTTAGCAAGTCCGACTCACTGTCCAACTTTTTCCTCACTCAATTTCACACCAAGACACCCCGTTTCAATTTCAAACCATGCACACCGCCACAATCAAAGCCCGCAGACAGTTCCTTACACTGTAAGTTACAGGATATGTGCAACTGCAGACTTAAGTACCCAAGGGGTCTGAGTATTGTGACGTGTATCTTGTTATACGTGGCTCTCATAGGACTACTTGTCTCTTACTTCCAGGTGAAACTGCAACTGTTGACACGCCCTGTTTGTTGACTGTTCATTATGTCACGGTCTACCGACGCCCTACTTCAATTATAATTATAGCTCAAGCTGCTGAGTGCTAATCAGATGAAATATTAAAATCAACCAAAGTTTTCTACTCTAGTCTAATATTCGCTCTTGAGTAACACAAAACTCAAACAAAAGTCACCCCCAGCCGTATTGGTTAGTAGTCCCGGAGAATACAGAGTTTGGATGTCTCAATGATGACACAGACCTCGTGGAAAGGAGGACTACGACAAAGTCGGGTGCTTGTGGATTCTCAGGTATTATTGAACAACGGCAACGTGAGTGCAATTGCCCTATGAAAATGAGGGATGAAACCTGATGATGTCTGGCCAAACTATTGAACACTAAACCGTTGTGGTTTCCGTGAACTTGAAGGCAAGACTTGAAATGGAAAAGAAATGACCAATCACGTGCCTGCCTCAGGCATGTGTTACCCCATGAATCACATTGAGAAGATATCCAACCTGACCTGCTACCCCGAAATGGGGAACGAACGCTGTGTTTGGTATGACTCCTTGGAAAAGATGGGCAACGTCTACGATCAGGTAGTATAAGGGAGATGAATTAATTGGATGTTATGGTGATATTTTCATCCCGGGGCCTCGGTGCCGTGACTATAATATGGTTATTGACACTCCCCCACTCAGGCATGCTCTCTCTTGTTCCTAGCTGGTCTCGTGCTGTGTGTATTTGCCTGGTTCTACACGCTCATCGGGTGCTGCTCCCTGACATGTTGCTGCTGCAACCTCTACACTTTCGTGGCAATCCTCCTCTCCTTCGGAGGTGAGGTCAACCTATTGGATTACTCATCACCAACCAGTGATTCACCACTCACCAGTGAGCATCAATCAGTGTTCACCACCAACCAGTATCACCAGTGATCTTATCAGTGGACCACTAGTCCACATCTCGTGACAAACTCACTCTTACCAACGCTATTTCACACCAACTCACCCTCACCAATCCTGTGTCACCCCAACTCACCATTTCCAACTCACCCAGCTCTAGTTGTTCCCAAATAACGCACTCCTTCTGCCCTCAGTTGTGGCTATCCTGGTTTCTGTTCTCCTGTGGCTGGGTATGATGGGCGAGTACACGCTGACAGACCAGTCATGCCCCGGTGTGTTTTGTGAAGGA
Organism: Beroe ovata; assembly: GCA_946803715.1. Classification (NCBI taxonomy): domain Eukaryota; kingdom Metazoa; phylum Ctenophora; class Nuda; order Beroida; family Beroidae; genus Beroe; species Beroe ovata. The sequence continues at coordinate 473,593 of CAMPET010000002.1, read as the reverse complement.
GTTGACATGTTCAACCTGGGAACCTGTTCAATCGGATGGGCTGGCTATCTAGGTGAGTTGCAGAGCTCATTGTAGGGGAGGAGGGTTCATTTGGTAATATAAGCAAAATACTTATATAGGAGAGGGGGTATGGTGAAAGAGAGGTTCTGAGAGCAATGAGCATGCCGTCCAATCGTATAACATCTCTACACTCCTCGTTTTGTGTCTATTGTTATAGTGTCTTGTTTACTTGTTTGTATTCCTGTTTCTATGTACGATGATTTTATGTGTTTGTTTCTATGATTTGAATCTTTCATCACACATTATAGCAAGAATTACTGTAGGATGATAATCATGATCAAATAACTTTCCTCCACAGCTTTTAACATCCAGAACTAGATATGAGTCGAAAATTATCTGATTTTGAAAGTATGCCCATTTTAATAAAGAGCGGTAGACTCTTGAAGCGGTCACGCGTGTTTTAACGGTATCAGCCCGCAGGATTCGTATCTCGATATCCATTTAAATCTTCAAAAAGCTATCGACATAATAATAGACCATCCGGATTACATGATTTAAAAGTAGCAATTCTCTGCGGTGTTTTACTCATTGTCATCCCTGTGCTTGCTGCACTCTTGTCTGCTTGTTAAAGCAGCACGAACACTCCTATGATTTGCACAACGCGTATCGTGTTTATATTTGATATCAAGCATGAACACGGTAGAGTCAGCCAATGCTAGTTGGACTGAAGATGATTGGGAACGAATCGGAGATATCATGAGATAAAGTGGCATTGCGATATAAAATCAGTGATATCTAATGAATTCAACAACCAGTTATTGAAGGGCTATTTCGGTCACAAGGGCACGATCAAAAGGCAATGGCATACGTCGCATCCTTGTTAATAAACATCAAAATCACTCATGTCCCATTTCGACTTTTTAAAATAGGAGTGCATTTTTCTTTCTTACTCGTAGAACCTTCCTTTAGAATCTTCTAGCATTAGCGTCTTCTAGCAGCACCTACACACACGAATTAGACTGACTTGGAATTGCAGGGATCATAATGTGGCTTGCAGTGGTCGCGTGCACCTGCCTATCCTGGTACAACGCCTTCCTCTACTCCGCTGACATTCTCGCTGCACTGGATGAGGAGAGGAATGACCCCAATGTATCGATGAGGAAAGCTGGCAAAATTCCCATATCCTCACACGGCCCAGGAGCTCACAGCAATGTCAACACTCGAGTATCTGTCGATAGTCACGGGAGATACTTCACTCAGAGTATGACCATTGATGAAATGAGTTATCCACAGAGCAGAATGACAAACACGTCCATGAGAATGGGAGCTAAGGGCGTGGTCGCCTGGGAAACATGAATAAACTGAGCAACGCTCTCTCGGAATTATAGTTGTGTATTGTTGTTTTGTTTCGTAGTGACAGAGAGGAGAGGGATTACAAATTAGCGATGAACTATATTACTTATGGGTCAGGGGTGTTATGTTGGCCCGAGTTTAGGTTCAATTTTTTTAGGTTTCATTTCCAGGGTTTATGTTAATACCGGCTTGATATGTGGAATGATATGAAATTAACATGCATATTTTAGACCCGAAATAGTGCTCACGCTTGTCTTTCTCTCTCAGGATTTGCATCTTGGATCTTGCTCGTCATGTCTAGTATTGTAACGTGCTGCGCCGCATCGCATTACGGGAGAATCATCGAGCAGGAAAAAATCCCGCCCAAAAACATGATCAACCCGTACGAGAAAAAGGGAACGCTCACGCAGGACAATGCCTTTTTCTTCAGAGAAAACAAAGCAACACCCCGCTGAAGTTGCTTGGGAGATGGCTGCTGTGTTGCCACTGCGCTGTGGTGGCAGTGACAAAATATCAGATAGGTGATGGTAAATCGGAACTTCACACTTGTGTGAACAATGATCGCAACACAGAGACTGTGAATTTGTGCCCTATTTTATCTTGCATGACAAACTGCCCTCCAAGATGCAAATTCTGATTCTGAAATCTTATCATTTGGTTTCCTTCTGCTAAACTCTATTTAACTTGTTAATTGATTCACATCATACACTTTACTGGAAACGCTTTGATAGTCAATTATATAGGAACATTATCGCTGCATATTGATAAGCATTAAGCATTTATCTGCTAAATCTATAATCCTCAAATTTGATCGTTTTGAACAAAATGTCTCTAAAATAATAAATCTGTAAAATAGTATGTGTTAATTGTAAATAATAGCTGGTATTTTATTTCACCTCTTGTTGGCTCAGTCAGGATTATTAAGAAACTCTTGTTTCAACCGTGCTTGAATGTGTGCCAGAGGAACTTCGACATTGTCTTGAAATGAGCTGAGAAAATGAACTTGCTTAACTGCGTATTACAAAAATGACCTTGAACATGAATCAAAGATCTGAGAAACTCCGTATTCGGTGAAGGTATTACATGATTTGTGTAAGTTTGAACTCACTGTAAGTTAGAAGGATGTACCAGAGACCGTAAGTTCTTGATATTTTCATTGAGTATCGGCATCAGACTGGCATTCTTGGAATTTGATATTTTCTGAAAACACGATCAATATTTGCCTTGTGGCCTGTGGGCCACAGAGAACTTATTCGTAAATAGTAGAAACACTGCAGAACCGAACTCAAGTGTTTCTACTTACCTCAACTAAAACCAAAATAGCAGTTAACTCAGATACAAACTTCGTAGACTTTTCGTGCTTCAATCTGAAATAATTTAACGTAGTTAAGACCATCCAACATGAGAAAGCTGACTTGACTCAACTTTTGAGTCAGTTCAAAATAAGGCAAATGCAACGTTTAAAATGACAGTTGTAGTTATACGATATCTACCGATAACCGCAACGGTACGCAGTGACAACGCACTTGTTTACATCTCATTCAAAATTAATTTCCCACGCTCTGCGCGAGCAATTCTACAACTATCGTCCCGCGCGTTACAGTCGTATATTCGCGCGGCGCGGTTTGAATTAACAAAATGATCGATCGCAATCGTACAAACGGACAAAAGAATCGCCAGAAACAAACTTGATAAGTTGGTTAGCTTCTCTCACAAGTTGTTCTGAAACCTCCATGCACTCAGTTCTAACTTGAATAGCGGCGATTGTTTCAGATCCCAAGTGCTGAAATACATCACATCATATGTGTCTCAAAGCAACATGTTATTCAAGCACCAAATTCATACGTCTCTAATTACAACAGTGCTAACACAATGCAACTCACTGTTTTGCAGTGGCCCTGCAGCTCCTTTATGTTGCTATTGAGAACCTTGTTTAGCTTATCCAGGTCAAGAACAACTGTAGCATACATCAACTGTGTACCATTGTCCATTGGCTCTTTGAACGAAGTCTGGTGATGAATTTCAATTAAGAATAATAAAAAAAAGTCAAAACCATGGCATTCAAGTGTTAATGGATGATTGTACGACATACCTTCCTTTCGACAGTTGAGTTGAGGTTCTTCATTTTGTTCAGGAGCTCGTGCTTTACCTTCAGTAACTTGTTCATCTTTACGATGCATCGCAGGAATGGAACTGGATACCCTCCAATAACTCCAGTGGATAGGTCTGGGAGAATAGAGTCATTAATAACCGAATATTTGAGTACAGCCCAATGACATGAAATCCCGATTATACCTATCAAGTATCAGCTGATAGTTACAGTACGGAATACCCAACTTCTAGAATACCCATTGTCGCGAACATCCATGGTCGCGAATAACCAACAGAATTGTTGGGAATTTCGCGACTTGGGTATTGATACAGACATATATTGATAATATTGATAATAACAACATATTGATAATAATAACATATATTGATAATAGGTATGAAAACATCATCCTAAAACATTATACTCCATAGTCCCTAGTTTGAAAGTTAATCCTCAGCTTTTACCTACTGTATGTCAGAAACTGCTGTCAGGGAAAGTAATGCCAGGAGGAAAAGTGCTGTCAAAGAAACTGGTGTCAAGAAAAATGGTGTCAAAGGAACTGGTGTCAGGAAAAGTGGTGCTAGGAAGAATAGTGCTGTCAGGGAACACGTCGTTAGGGAAAGTGGTGTCAGGAGGTAAAGTGGTGTCAAAGAATCTGGTGTCAGCAGGAAAGTGTTGTCAAGGGATCTAGTGTCAAGATGAGTGGTGTCAAGGCAGGAAAGTGTTGTCAAGGGGACTAGTGTCAAGATGAGTGGTGTCAAGGCAGGAAGTGCTGTCAAGGGTTCTATTTTCAAGACGAAACTGCTGTCAGGGAAATTGGTGTCAGAAGGTGGAGTGCTGTCAAGAAAGCTGGTGTGATAAATGTGATGTCAGGAGGAAAAATGCTGTCGAGGAAACTTGTTCCAAAAACTGGTGTCAAGAGAAGTTGTTTAAGGAGAGAAAGCGCCAAAGGAAACTCATGTCGGAAAAAGTGCTCTGACCGAGGATTAACTGAAAAAACTTATCCTCGGTCTTGACCCTATCCTCCCTATGGGAAATAGATTCGAACTTCTATGAAGGGGTCGATATAGATAGTGCCTGTTGAGTACTGTCTGATGAGTACTAGTATTCACTCACTATTTTCTGAATTCATGTAGGAAGATATTGTTGGATGAGGAAGCATCATTTCGGAACCCATCTCTGGAGCCTCATGGCTACTAAATAACGAGTCCTTTGATATCATCTCAACTTCGCCATTGCACTGAAACACATAAGTGGAGATGTAAATATAATGCTCGGCAAATTTCATGTAGTTTGTAGGCAGCTGCACATAGTCCGCATAGGCGTTGTGAATTCAAACGAGAACAATTTACACAATTGAGTCAATTTGATCATAAGTCCGGTCATTATTTGACAACATAGTTATAGGTACAGTACGTCGGAATATTAAAGATCAAAGTGTAGTTCTCTCAAAACGCCTGTGTGGTGCAAATAAACAACAACAGATATGGCACTAAAACCAGCACAATTATAATGTCACCGTGAGATCTGTGAATCCAGAGTGACATGGTTAAGTATAGTAATTAAGTTGTGGGGCACATATCACAGTATACCTGTACATTGTGGTCTGGTACAGTATGCGTGCCCAGACCCGGTCTATCGAATCTGATACGATAACTCGTGGTGGCTGGATCCACTGCCTCTACCTCGCCAACAAACAGCCCCTCTGGTATGTGTGCTGAAATGGGATAAGCTCAGACCGGCTCGATATTACATGTGTGGCAAGATGCAATATGTCACGACATAGGTAGTGGCGATACCACCACATGCCATGAAAGTGATATGAATATACCTTGGGAAAAGAGTAGGTCAGAAAACATGTTACAACCGAAAAGGAAACAACAACAGTTAACTCCAGAATTGAAACATGTAATACTTGAGTACTCGAGGACGGAATAAGATATCGCTAAGTTGTGTGTTGTAATTCAATTAGTAGGTATAAATTAAGTTTTTTAATCATATTATCCTCAAAATCCTTCAATATGTCAGTCTCTTTACAGTGACAGGGGGAAGCAACGGTCGGGGCAAATCACCTCTCCTTCACCACTCTAATTCGATAACAAGGATAATTACTGGTGGTCCTTAGTGAGACGCAATGCAATTCCTCCCATTCCTAACCATCTCTCTTGAAAATTGATGCATTGAGTAAACATTGTACTTTCTCCTTCCTTCCTCTGTTTTCTATTGACATGTTGTTTATATTCAACATCAACGTTGGAGGTCAGTCTACCTCTTAATCGAGTTAAATGAAAGAAACTGGTATAAACTATGAAATAGCAGTGCCATTTAGGTCTGTCTCTACAGATACAGACACTATTGGTCCTCTTCTGTAGTCCTCTTGCTCGGAAAGCTGCAGCATGGGACCGATTAGGTCTCCAGTCGATAAATGCGACCAAGGCCACGTCAAACAAAAAGTCGTTAAGTACTCTGATGCTGTCTAAGTTTTCCAGTTACCTGTAACACTGGTCCCAATGATAAGCATCGCTGGGACTTGATCAGGAATGTCCTTGAATAGTTCTTTATCCCCTGCATTAACTTCTCCAAGCTGAAGCTGGCGAACTTTGTTTCGTTTACCCTCCAGCATCATGCGTTCTTCCTATCATTCACGATAGAAATTACTCATGTGATGTCACATTGATAAGAAACTTAAAGCTGAGTAGAATAATCCCAAGATGGAAGAAAGGAAGTCTTAAGCTTTATTTTGATTGGTTATGTTTTGCAACAATTACCTCAAAGAACTTAGAGCTGCATCTTCGTGGTTTCCCAAATGATCGCCTTACTATTGACCACTGAATTCGAGTTAATTTGGTGCCAGGTTCAATATCAGGATACATTGACTTGAGACATGACACAAAATCGTTCTCTCCCAAGAATATGGCTCTGAAACATATATTCATCTCATTGAATGGTGATTGATGCCAAAACTACACGAATTAAACACAGTTTATTGGATGTTCTTAACTAAAAGCTTAATGGTACAGTACCATGACGCTTTTAGTTAAGAACATCCAATAAACTGAATTGGTACTATAGGGACCAATCATCAGAATAGAAAACATTTCAAAGTTTGAGCACTTTGTGAAACTTTTTGATTGTATGGTGACAAAACTATATGATGAATTTAACATGGGCTCAGAAGGACAGCTAAAACTTTTTGCTAACTGAAATCCACGACACACTTTTACCTGTCAATGTTTGAATAGAACCATTCATAACAACACCACTTCCTAGCCTTCTGAACTTTCAAGAAATTCTTGATTTTGATACCAACATTCTGAAATGATCAACAGACAAACTTTAGTAAATGTAATGACGTAATGTAGCATCATCTTCTTATTATACCCAACCTATTATAGCTGGGGCAGGTGTCCCAAATCAGTTACCAAAGAGAATCTAAACTATTGAAATTTAGGAATACTCTCACATTTGTGACTCCTACCTTATATCTATTGAACAATTTACCTTGTTTGGTTGAGGTGATCTATCCATTCAAACATGTTGCTACTGAGTCATGCTAGAAAGTTGGACAAAATTGTGAAAACATACCTTATGGATTCATTATCCCGATCATGATTTGACCATTTCGCTTTGCATCACAGCATACAATTTGCATATTGTAGCTATGGAATATGGATAGGTCGGAAGGAGTAAGATTGCACATTTTAACAGTGGTGATTGCAGGAGCAACAAGTTCATTTCTTGCTGCCCCATTTGATTAGGTCACCCCTGTTTATAAGGGAGACATTGACAAGAGTTGCAGATGCAGACAGTTGCAGTGGTCACACCTCCTTAAAAGTCCGTTTGCTTTTGTTTTGCTCTATTTTTTGGATCATGTGTTGTTTTGAACATTCTGAACTGGATTAAAGCTGCATTCAAGCTATCATTTAACTATCATTTAACTATAATTTAACTATCATTGTTTTTAAACATTGAATGCAATTTTAAAATTGCAATTTTATACATTGCGCGCGGCGCATCACACAATCGAACTCTATGCTACTCCGTTACTTTAATTTTGAATAAACAGAATTGAGAATAGAGTATTGACATTTTTCATAAACCAGCACAAATTTTAATGCGCGCGGCGCGACTGGCCAGCTGCTATAGATTGATATTTCATACAGAATTAAACAGAATTAAACAGATCACGGTCNGCGAACATCAGCGCGCGCGCAAAAAGTACTAGCAGATGAGTCACGTGACCCACGTGACTGATCACGTGACTAAAAAGTAAATGTCATTTGGCACAAGGAAGGCGTTGTCCAATTTCAAAAAGCTTGACATCTTCGTGATCAGCTCATCGAGATCTACCAGAAAAGGCTAGAGCCTCAAAAAGTTAGAAAAAAGGGCGCACCCTAATAAGCTACCAGCTTGTGCACACGTTGCGCGCCCCTATTCTACTCAGTGAACTGAAAAGTCGTAGACGCGCAGCGCGCGCGGAGTATTTGGGTCACGCAGCGCGGGAACACTACCAGCTTATTGAATTGCTTGAGTCAATTTATAGTTAATAACTATTAGTAAACTATTTGTTATTAACTATTTGTAATTAACTAATCAATTATCACTCAGATTCTTAAACATTGAATGCAATTTTGAAATTGCAATTTTATACATTGCGCGCGGCGCATCACACAATCAAACTCTGTGCTATTCTGTTACTTTATTTTTGAATAAGCATTAATTTTAAAGTTAATATATTCTGCATTATATATTTGTTGGAGCATTTACATTTTTCATAAACCAGCACAAATTTTAATGCGCTCGGCGCGACTGGCCTGCTCGATTGATATTTCATATTTTTGAAATTATTTAAAATTCTTCATTATATGTTTCCGGGACCCGGGTTTCTGGCAATTTGTTGACAATACATCAAATTGTTGTATTGTCGGTTGAACTCTGTTCCCTTTTGAATTTCCCTGCTACATGCTGAACTACATTCTAAAGTAGATCCTGAATATGCAGTCTTAGCTTTATCAAATTTTGATTCCAAAACTGTCAACAATCGGTATTCAGTGGGGTCTGCATTGATCAATGTGCGGTACCTCTTGTTTCAGATGTTTGAACACACAGGGGCAAAAAGTCAATTAAATCAAACCCTTGTCTGTTTACAATAAGCCGAATCCAGAATTTTATTGCACACAAATTATTCTAGTGTCAGCTGTCACAGCATCGCCAGGCAATGAAGCCCACACACTTTCACTACAAATCTACTCGCAGTTTCAAGACATTATAGTCTCTTCTCCATAATGTGTGGCCCTTGCTTCTCTGATTTGATTGTATAAATTTGTTATGTAAAGTTTAGAAGGTAGTGTTGTACCTCTTGTTTTAAAGGGTGAGTGGCTTAGAGGTATGGGCACTGCACTTTCGATCAAGAGATTGTGAGTTTGATTCAGGCCACCGCACAACTCAGCCAAGGGTATAGAGATTTAACTGAAGCCTATGAAGCCGGACCGTTCACACAGCAGAGCGTACAGGAAACTGGTGGGAGGGTTAAATGAGGAGCTGCCCATTGCAGCAAAGTCTTGGCAATTAAAGTATGGATTACTCTTCCTTAACCGTCACTGGCCTGATAACTTGAATCCTTTGAGCTCTGTCCTTGGCTGTTGGAATAGAAGTAAAATTCTAATAAATAGAAAGAAAATCATTTGTATTCATCATGATATCATGGAATCATCCCAAAGAATTCTGCACACAAGGGCTAAAGGCCAATATCCAATCTTGGATTTGGGAATCTGGGCTGAGAGCATATTAAACTCTATCATTGTTCACTATTCAGTACCCAACAAGTAGAACTAGTCATGACAACTCTGATTCATCTTGAAGACATTTGTTGGTAGTTTTGCCTGACTTCTTGCTATTCTCAAGTAGTACAAGTAGTACTCGTACATTAAAAATTGTCATATACAATCTGCACCCTATGAAATGTTTCCTTGAATATCAGTAGCACAGATATTGAAAAAGGTGGACCGCAGGGGTCAGCTTGGCACGTTTACTGCTTTTATTATATGAGTGAGTACTTTTATTATATGAGTAAGGATTTGCCTGAGACTCAAACTAGCCGTTATATGCTGACCAAAGGAAACACCACTTTATTGTTTGGTACAATATAAACAAAACCTGTGAAATACACAATGATAAATATCGCAATAAGTAAAATATCAGAGATAATAGTTTATTCCAACAAATAGTCTGCACCGCCTTGACGGGCACTGCAGGGAATAGATGCGCGGCTCAATGCTCAACACATAGATAAACTCTAAATAAGGACATCAAGTCGATATATGACACTCTAAGCTAAGAGTATATCACCGGCAGTAGGAGGAGGTTAAAACCAAGATACTCTCACAACTCCTATGCCAGTCTATGCATCCAAAGAAACTAACATCATTTCATCGCTAAAGGAGAGAGTGGTTAAGAATGAAGGTCGGTCCTAAAGTACCAACACTAGCAACCCTCTGACAGAGGGAAATAGCTCTTATCCACTCAACCAAACACAGCATATACAGATATGATATCAACACATGTATCTCAGTTGATTTATGAAGACTTTTAGTACAATGTTGTGATATTGGGAGACTTATCATACTGCATATAATACTTATGTTGTAAGTTGCTGTTGAGATATTATAATGATCCAATCCAGGTAGTCATGATATAGAAAATGGGTTGCATTGCAAGTTCTTTGGCCTGCTGTGTTGGTGGTGCTGCATGTGGCTGCATCAGTAGCTGTTGTCCAACATGTAAATCTAGTACAACAACAAGAATTATGTACAGTGGTATCCTGTTCATAACAGCACTGATTTCACTCATCATCCGTATACCTGGTCTTGAAGATGAAATGAGAAAGATACCAGGAGTCTGCAAGGATAACAATTCTAGCAGCATCATTCCTAGTATTCCTGGGACAGTAGATTGTGCAAGTCTTGGAAGCTACCTCTTTGTATACAAAGTTTGTTTTCCTGTTACCCTATTTTTCTTCCTGATGTCTGTGATAATGATTGAAGTGAGGTCAAGTAAAGACATAAGAGGTCCAATACAGAATGGCTTTTGGCTTTGGAAATATCTGATCATAATTGCTGCCATCATTGGAGCACAATGGATGCCTGACAACTTTGCTTATCCATGGATGATCATTGGATATATCTTTGCTTTTCTGTTCATCATAATACAGCTACTGCTTCTGGTTGACTTCGCTCACACCTGGAATGAAACATGGTTGGATAATGCTGAAAATCGAGACAGATCCTGGATGATTGGCATTGCTTTCTTCTTCTGCTTCAACTTTGTAGCAATAATTGCTGGAAATGTTCTCCTCTATGTCTACTACACAAAATGTGATGGCAATGGTCTGAACATTGCAATCATCACCATCAATTTGATTCTCTGTATAGTCGTGAGTGTAACATCCATATTACCTGGAATCCAAGAGCACAATCCTCATAGTGGACTTCTGCAGGTTTGTTGTCATACCAACCTTTTAATTAATAAGTCTCCTAAGACCTAAATTATTTGCATTGGCTTTGGCTTGGATTGATTAAATCTTGTCTTGATTTTGTACTGCATGATTGTGTAATACTGCAGGCATCTGTGATATCACTCTATTGTACTTATCTCATCTGGACTGGACTGGCAGCTGACCCAAGTGATTGCAACATAATGAACAAAAGTGGTGCTAGTGGACTTGCACCAACGCTTGTGGGAATCGCCATTACTTTCTTCGTCGTTCTATGGAGTGTTCTTCAGACCAGCTCCTCCAACTACAGCCAGAAACTTGGTGTGTCCGGGGAGGAGGGTGCTTTGTTGGGCTGTACTGGAACTGCTGATGACGGAGGTGACGGACAGGTTGAGGTAAGATTTTGAATCATTTTGCAATGAACATTCATGAACAGACACGCCAAAGCTGTTACTTCACGAGTTCATGATTAGATAGATCCATGGCTAACAGTAAGCAATGATATCCACAGGAAGGACAACCAAAGGTATATGACAATGAGGAAGATGGTGTTGCTTACAGCTACTCCTTCTTCCACTTCATGTTCATGATTGCAACTCTGTATTTGATGCTTGTGCTGACCGATTGGTGGAATGGCGATACAAAACATGTCGGTGTCGAATCAAACTCCTTCTCCAAGACTGCATTCTGGGTGAAGGTCATCTCCTCCTGGATGTGCTACGTGATCTACGGGTGGACTCTCATCGCTCCGGCCATATTCCCTGACCGGGACTTTGGATACAACTAAGTCGTAAAGTATGGAGGTATGCTGTTGTTAACCTGATCTGAAAATCTGAGTATATACTTTGTTACAATCTGTACCATAACACACGCCCTAGGTTATCGTGTTCTGAAGGAATATGGATCATCTGTTAAAGCTTATCAGAGACTCAGAGACTCTGTCATCCTAACTATATTTTCTCTGATTCAAACTATATAAGTGCTTTTTCGGAGTGAATCATAGGGCTGAGAAGATGAAGACAGTTTCTTCAGGTTTCTTTCTTATGCAAATTAAAGCATCAATGTGGAATAGGTACTTATTAGATGTGCGATGTTCATAAACCTACCATCTGTTCTTTGCACTCAACAGTCAACAATTCCAGCAACTGTTCCTTAAATCTTTAGAGACTTTGAAAAAAACAATTCATAATATGCTGCTTTCTATCAATTTGTGTTACTAGAGAAATAATCATCATTGATTTTATGAAAGAGATTTGAATACAATAGTGCAGTATTTCAATATTTCCACTATCTCATAGCTACCTAAAATATTGTTCGACGCTTACAAGTTCGCAACTTCGCAATATACGTGATACCATCATAGAGAGACAGAGACTCAATTAATCCTGCTCAAAGAGCTGAGATTTTGGTTCGATAACACATTAGAGATCTTTTCATTCGAAACAATTTCGGCTCGGTCCACAAAATTTTTGCTTATATTCCTCGTCACTCTTAGCGTCTAGGTGTACAGTTTGATTTTCACAAACATTTAAAAAGTTTCAATATTTCATTACTGTAAAATGTATATGATCTATAGTAATTGTTTGCTTGCTATCTAGAACTTTCTGTTCCCATGTTATCTCATATTGTGTAACTTGTAGTCTAAGATTCATCATTTCGAAAAAGTCAAGCAGTGTTATACAGTGTATAAAACCCTCTTTCTCTCCTTCAATCCTGAAATTATCATTCTCCCATGGCAATACAAGGTTGAAGAAACTTCTCATAGGTAATTAGGTATTCGTATTTGATGACCATAACAATTTATGTCTGCACAGAGTGATCCCAGATTTAGGCATGACTGCGTTTGGCGAGCTTGGAATAATGCCAGAGATATGCGCTGGTCTGGAGGAAATGGATTGGTTGCTTCCCACTGATGTCCAACAGGAAGCTGTCCCCATGATACTAGGAGGTGGGGCACTGGTTCTCCATTCTTCAACCTGTGGCTATATCAGTGGTTGACCCATAGATTGACAATATATAGTTTAGTAGTGGTTGTCAATCTGTCGGGCTGGTTTTCACGCTGCTTTCACAGGTGGTGATGTGTTGATGGCAGCAGAGACAGGAAGTGGTAAAACCGGTGCATTCTGTCTCCCTGTCATACAGATAGTGTACGAAACTAAGGTTGGAGGTAAGTCATCCATCACATGTCATGAAACAAGCGTCATCTTACCCCGTCATCACGACCGCTTCCAAAACTAGAACCTGATTGGAGGATCACCTAATTAACATACATTCCCAGGAAACAAATCAAGTACACACGCTGTTCCACAAGACTTCAAGATGAGCAGCACAGACCGCGATGCAGCGTTCACTATCAGTAATAATGACGTCAGCAATGTGGATCAGTACAGATGGCAGGGCGGCAGGTCGGAAAAGGGCGTGGTCAGTGGAAAACACTACTACGAGGCTACTATCACTGATAACGGGTTGTGCAGGATCGGATTTGCAACGGCTGACGCTTACCAGGAATTGGGTGAGTGGTGTCACTTGAAAACAACCCCGCATTGTGTACAGCGGTCACTGTTCAGTGTTCAGTGAACATTATAGTACAATGTACATTGTATGGCGTGGTTTCATTCATAACATAGAATGTATAGATTCACTGTATACATGTCAAGAGCTGTATATGATACTCATTACTCATTAACAACCTCTACAGCGCGATTCCTGTTGTTGATAAACTACTCACAAAATGTACTATCCCCACTATCATACGCCCTATATGTGTACAATGTACATTGTACCATTTACGTCCACTAAACTTTGTGTCTGTACAATGTTGAGCTGCCTCATTTTACTGCTCATCCATCAGTTACACTGTCACTATCTCATTCTCTGCATTTAATGAACACAGCTATTCCACTCAGGAAAAGACGAGTATGGGTTTGGGTTCGGAGGAACCGGCAAGAAATCGAATTGTGGCAACTTTGATCACTACGGCACCTCGTTTGGAAAGGGCGACGTCATGGGTTGCTTCATCGACCTCGCTGAAAATTTCATATCGTTCTCCAAAAACGGCCGCTATTTCGACATTGCGTTCGAAATTCCGCGTAAACTACGTGGAGAAGCATTCTTCGTTGCGTGTACCCTCAAAAACTCGTCTCTGACGTTCAACTTCGGGGATAGGGATTTCAAACATGCACCAGGTTTTGGGTTTAAGCCTATATGTCAGGCAGAGGGCAGTGAAGTGAGGGTAGGGAGGCAGAAAGAGGGTAGGAAGAGGTTGGGGCCCATGGCCCTTATCATGGAACCGTCCAGAGAGTTGGCAGAACAGACACACAAACAAGTGACCCTCTTCAAGAAGCATCTGCCCGAACCAGGAGTTAGCAGCTGTGTTGTCATTGGTGAGTAAATGGGTGAACGTGATGAGGGTCGAATATAGATTTTCTGCTACGATTGGGGGGAATATTGAGGGGAGTTTGAACAATAAACAGGTCTGGTTGATTGTGGACCACACCTTGTGGACCACACCTTGTCAGTACTGATTTGGACTTGCGAATACTCAGACTATCATGTCAGCATATCATAGTGTGTGAAATGAAACTCATACTCAGCATTATGAGACATTTAATAACTCATCCGCTGACATAGAATCTCTATCTTGAATTTCGACGACAACTTCAAGTGTTACACGCCAAAGCCAGACATATTAAAGTAAAACTCCGCAACCATTATCACTACTGAATCACGTGTAATTTATAACCGCCTGATCCCCTATCAGACATCCCGGCAGGCGACAATCCTCACTTCTTATCCCCTAACTTGGTTTACTTGTCCACTCTCACCCTCGTGTTTCCTCAGTCCTCACTCTCCCTCGCCCAGGAGGAGTACCAGTGAAGGACCAGGTGGCTCAGCTGAGTAACGGGGTTGACATAGTAACGGGGACCCCGGGTCGACTTAACGACCTCATTGACACTGGTAACCTGTCCCTGGAAAATGTGAGGTTCTTCATCCTGGACGAAGCAGATGGTCTACTCCAGCAAGATCAGAAGCAGCTCATACTCAAGATGTATGACATGTTTGACAAACTGATAGATGGTCGACGATTACAACTCATTGTATGTTCAGCCACCCTCCACAACTTTGAAGTGAAGAAGTTGGCACAGGAGATAATGCACTTCCCGACCTGGGTTGATTTGAAGGGAGCTGATGTTGTGGCTGAAACTGTTCACCATGTCAAGTGTTTGATCAATCCCGAGACAGACAGGTCATGGCAAAGTGACACCCCAAGCAAACGTGTCAAAACTGACGGTGTCCACTCTCGGGACGACCTCGGTCAGCGAGACTTGCAGCTGTCTGAAGCGATGAAAGTGCTCAAAGCAAAGTACTTCCTGGAGGCAGTGGAGAAGTTGAGAATGTACGAGGAGCAATGTATTGTGTTCTGTCGCACAAAGTTGGATTGCGACAATCTGGAGCGATTCCTACTCAGCTTGGACCGGGAAAAGTACGCTTGCACGTGCTTACACGGTGATAGGAGAGCCAATGAACGGGCAGCAAACCTGCAGTTGTTCAAGGACGGAAAAGTGAAGTTCCTGATTTGTACTGATGTGGCTGCTCGGGGTATTGATGTCAAGGGGATTCCATTTGTTATCAACTACACACTTCCTGATGAGACACTCAACTTCATACACAGAACTGGTGAGTGTTGGTGAGGGTGTGCTGTGGATTGTTCAGAGTGTGCTGTGGATTGGTGAGGCTGTGGATTGGTCAG